>JASANB010006900.1:0-30573 GCA_030248155.1 Sabatieria punctata
TTCGTTTTTGGAATGGTTATAACTCCAGCCTACAGAAGGCTAGCAGACTTGGCCAAAACAAACCGTAAACAAATGATAATAATGATCGTGCCAAAAATTTCTTCATTCGGTTGGAAAATGACGGATGGTGGCCATTTGAAATTATTCGAAAGGGCGGTCATTTTTGGTCAACACTCTGTGTTCCAAGATATCATCTGAGAGCTCACAATGTGCCAAATGTTCAGGCTTTAACGACCAAATTATATTCAACGCGTAATTAGACTCACAAACGATTACACTCTCAAATGGTACAGTAGGGCTGAGAAACCTTGACAAATATGGCGGAAAAACCACATCATTAGAAGTGATTACAGCTGTAGTGTGCTGAAAACTAGATTTACAGTGAAGCACCGAATGTTTATGGTTTGGTTTATTACAACGCACATGAACACCTACCTGACAAACCAGCAAAGAACCCATAAAGGGCCACATGCGAGGCAATCACCAGGGCATATTGCGGTTTAGCAACATGAAAAGCAAAATTACTTCATCTATGTCAGTGTTTCATCGTACCTTCTGTCAAAACAGCTAATTTTACAATTATTTTGTAAATGAGCGAGCACATGAACAACAACAACTTTTTGTAAAGGGAAAATCGAACTTACGTACAACGATGTACAAAAATAAATTTTAGTAGTCCTACGAATATGAAATTTTGCAGTTTAATTCGCATAACAATTACCGAATATGAAAATTAAAATGGGAAAATATTGATTTCACGAATACGAAAATTAATCGATTTTATTTTCGTGCCCATCTATAAATACCCCACACCTAAGAAGCAACAGTAAACCTAAAAAAACGCTGGTGTTTGCCCATTTAGCCAACCTAGATTTCAAAGTTTACAGGGACCACCTGCTCCTGTTTACAGAAGTTCTTGCTAGTCCCACTGTTACCTTTACTATGTGATCAGTCTTCAGATGGAAGTAGCTGTTCAAACGCCAGTTGATCTTAGGGTTTCTGAAGCAAGCTTTAAACTAATATTCCGCATAAACCTTCCGTGCTTCACTAGTTTTCAGCACATTACAGTTGAAATCACTTCTAATGATCCTGTCTACCCCACCATATTTGTCAAGTTTTCTCAGCCCTAGCGTGCCGTTCGAGAGTGCGATCGTTTGTGAGTCTAATTAGGTGGTCAACACAATTTAGTCATTAATGCCTGAATATTTGGCGTTACAGTTCTCAGATGACATTCTTGTAATACAACGTTGGCCAAAAATACCGCATGGACTTTTTCTAGTTTTCCAAATAGATTCAAATGCCCGCGATTCCGTGAATTTCCAAGCGAATGGAATGATTTTTTTACGGTTTGATTTGCCCGAGCAGTGTTGTGCCGGTTGAATTTAGTTAGTTATTTACTAAGTAAAACATTAGTTAGTTAGTTACTAACTTTTACTAACAAAACTCAGATTTCGCTTTAACTAAACTCAACTCGAACTAAACTCATTTTCAGGAAATTACTAAGTAAAAAACCGAGTTACTCAGTTATGAATTTGGTAACATTCAGTTTCGTTATTGTGTTAAAGATAGACGCTTTGGCCATAGATATCTAGTTTGGAGCCTAAATTATCAAAAATTCTGGGGTCTCATTCAGATTATATTCCATTCTGGGGTCTCTCATAAAGAGGGCACAAGGTCTCACTAGTGGTAAACGCCAATGGTTGTGCGCAAAAAGAGAATACTTCTTGGCATTCGCAATGATTTTTGAATACTGCATCTGTACATATGAACGTATGTAGAGGTCATGCGCCAAGGGGGTTGTGAGGTTTGAGTCTGGTCAGGGGGATTGAGCCAAAATCGGAGAGGACTTGAGCACTAAAAATCGCAAAAAAACTGCTAATACGGCCCAGACACAGCTTAAAGCCGCTGTTTTACAAGCATTTTATACGTTCTTTGCTGCGTTACAGCTAGCTCTGCAGCATGCACGAATTCTGTTCTTTCCTATTTTTTGAATTCCTGTCAACAGTGTTCGTTTTGGCCAATAGCCCGGTTAGCTCAGTCGGTAGAGCGTTGGACTCTTAATCCAACGGTCGTGGGTTCGAGCCCCACATTGGGCGTTACTTTTTGTGTCTTTTTTTTGGTTTTAGTAGCCCTTTTAGCTTGAAAGAAAGAAAGAAAGAAAGAAAGAAAGAAAGAAAGAAAGAAAGAAAGAAAATTTTGCCATTATTACCCGTTAAAACAGCCATTACCAAATCGCTCAAAACAAAAATACTGGAATTATTCCCGAAAAAACGAAAATCATTGATTTTACTGATTTAAAAATGGAAGTCTCTCAGGATGGAAGCTGACAATTGCAGCAGGTAATAGTTTTTACACCAATAAACAACGTGTCACACGCAAAGTGTACAACATTCGATCATTATGTAGCAACTCGCTTCGCGACCAAGTGAACAGAATTCAACCAAGTGTCCACACAACAAACATTGTTCCACGGGTAACTTCGATGCCTGCCACAGGGTTTGTGCGGATCCTGGAAAGTCAGCGAGTCATGGACAAGTCAGGGAATTTAAATAAAGTCAGGGAATGAGGGAAAAGTCAGAGAATTTGATGTCTGGTCCAGTGTTGTGCCGGCTGGAATTTAGTTACAAATTACAAATACAGGCTCAAAACCAACATGAGCTCCTTGATTGTCCAGAAGAAGGTTGCTGTGCTGTGCTGAAAGAAAATACCAATTTTATGGCAATCTCATCCAGCACCTTATCAGTAGAACTCACCAAATGCTACCAGTAAGACAAACACTGCAAGACGTGGCACAGCAAATGTACCAGCAGAACCTGGAAAACATTTTCACAAGTTCAAATGACATTCATCGACAGATTGAAAAAGAAATCGATACCATAGAAGCAATCAACAGTCAATGTACTGGAGGACGTGAACCGTTAGAATCTGGCTGGGCTCTGCGTGAGTCTGCACCAAACATTAGGTTCAACTGGAAGCAAGTGTCCTGGTTAGATGAAAAGTTTGATGAAGGTCGTGCACAACGAATGAAGCATAATTCAGGGACATTGGCAAAAGAAATTACTTATGTTCGGGATTATACTGGTAAGTACATACAACTATAGCAGATGATTCTAGCATCCCACTATAGGCAACAGGGATGGATATTTTTCCGAAAAATCCTCGACCTGTTTTTTTCGGTTTTTTCCGAAATCGCCGAAAAAACTCCTGTTCAACTTCTGAGTATCCTAGCCTGGTTTTATGATTCCAACGCTTTCAAGCGCCTTCCTGAGTCTTTGTAGAACAGAAATACCCGTCTTACATACGTAGATATAAATCACGAAACAGGCATGAAACAGTCCCTGACAGGCTACATCAACAAACGCCATATGCAAATTTTCTTACAGCAGTTTGCCTTTTTGTTTTAGATTGCCATGTTTGGTATTTCTTGTTTTATTTCTAACAGTTTTGATTCAGTCTAGCCTATTGTACATCTCAAAAGCCCATTTTTTAACTGAAAAATGACTTAAATTAGGTATTGTTAGTTTGAGTTTTTTCCGCGACTTATGTTTTTTCGGACCCTTTGGAAAAAACAGTTTTTTTTCTAAAAAAACGAAAAAACACCGGAAAAACGCGCCTCACATCCCTGACAGACAGTAGATGGTGTATAATTAATTACTAATCGTACATGCTTATGTTTCAGATAGCTGCACACTTCGTTTCCAGCCAGATGAGTACCTCACAAAGCAGCAAACTATGTTATACTTTTACTGAAAAGCTCGCAATGGTGGCAGGGAACCAGGCCAAAAGGCCCCTCACAAAAGCGACAGCGAGCTGAAAGCAAAAGCAACCCACTATTTGTTCAACAAATTGCTAGTCCATCATGGCTTTTGGCCATTATGTTTTAGTCCATGAGGATGAAAATGAACTCTAGGTTTGTTTGTTTGTTTGTTTGTTTGTTTGTTTGTTTGTTTGTTTGTTTGTTTGTTTGTTTGTTTGTTTGTTTGTTTGTTTGTTTGTTTGTTTGTTTGTTTGTTTGTTTGTTTGTTTGTTTGTTTGTTTGTTTGTTTGTTTGTTTGTTTGTTTGTTTGTTTGTTTGTTTGTTTGTTTGTTTGTTTATGAGTTCCACCGTCCTTTCGGACAGCTCAGGACACCCCTCGCTCTTTTCAGAGCCCTTCAATGTCAATGCCCTGTCCACAAACTACAGCTGGTAGGTACCACCAAATTTCAGGTAAGTCCAGGTTCAGGTATCTCGAAAATCCAATTTCAGGTTCAGGTTCAGGTTCAGGTACATTTTTCAAAAGTACCCAGGTGTCAGGTTCAGGTTCAGGTACTTTCAAATAAAGACACAAATTTTCGGGGATGGTGATGTTGGTTGTTCTTGTGCATGTTTTCCTAATTTCCAAATTGTTGAGAAGCATTTTCCATTTTTTATATATTCCATTTTCGAACTTTCCAACTTATTGGGGAGGCGATTTGTGCCCGCCCGCTTTTTGCGGTATGACGGAGCGATTGCCATTGTAGTAGGAAACCCCCACGCACTCCACGCACGTTCATTTCAAACTCTAAGTTCGGGTATTAAGTTAAGGCTCAGGCTTACATAAGTTCACTAGCTGACGATTAAGCTTCCGTTCAACAAACAAACGAAAGCTTAGGCTTAGGCATAGAGGAAGACAAGCCTTCATAAAGGCAATTTCCGGATGGGGGCTTTTCCCTATAATCGCCTTCATTTTTTAGTTACAGTACACGTAGGTGGAGATAATGTGCATTAGTCGCTTCACGCACACCATTTTTTCGAACAAAACTGTAGAGCGTCAAGCAATATCTGATCTAACCAATTTCAAAAGTTGACAGTACGTGCTACTTGTACCGGGAAGTTTAAGCCAAGAAAAACCTGAAAAGTAGGTACCGACCTATTAGGTGTCAGATAAGTACTTTTATTTTCAGGTAGGTTCAGGTTCAGGTTCAGGTTCACAATTTTCAGGTTAATACCCAGGTTTCAGGTTCAGGTTCAGGTATACCTACCAACTGTACCACAAACAACCCTCCCATACTGTTGTTTGTGTATACACATACACATTTACCATACACAAAAATACACATTGTTTTTTCAATGTGTATACACATACACATACACATTGAAAATTCAGAAACACATTTCCATACACAAACGGTACTCAAAATGTGCATTTTTGTGTATGTGTATTTCATCAGCAAAAGCCGATAAAATTTCGAGCAGAAACGTAAAATTTCTAAGTTTTTGCTTCCGTAATAAACAGTAAATATCCTCATAAAGCTTTTAAATGGCCTAAGTAACTCAATTTCAAAGTTATCCAAGGTTTCAAGCAGCAGACATTAAGAGATTTGATTTTGGCTTTCGCTTTCGGCGGTCTGGGTTGGGCTTTACGTTGACCACTTCCAGTCACTTCGACCGGTTTCGAACCCACAAACAACCGCTCTCACGGATGCCAGGGCCGCCGTGACACCCGAGACAGCGTAAACTACCCATGGCCAATTATGCTGAACAGCCCCAAGATACTAATGACTACATTTTCGTATGGCGCGATGAATACATAAACGATGAGAACTTCAAAACCGTTGAGGATGAACTGTGGCGCAACAGAGATGGATGATCTGCTTGACTGATCTTTTAGACCTTATAGACCTTCTTGGGCTTTCACGTTGGTCTGTGTTGGTCCGTGACCTTTCAGTTTCTAATGAATGGTCTAAAACATAACTTGCGTAATACATACATACATACATACATACATACATACATACATACATACATACATACATACATACATACATACATACATACATACATACATACATACATACATACATACATACATACATACATACATACATACATACATATTGTACATACATACTGAAGAGTTTCAGTGTTTGTGTGAGTGTCTGTGTGTGTTTGCATTGTGTAGTTGCTTAGTGTGATTGTGTTGTGTGTGTGCGTTGTGTTTTACTAGTGGATAAACCTCCCATCTCTTTCATTGGTGCCGAACAGACCCGGGAGCCTGTCAGCCTGCCTTCATTCAAGTTCTACTACGAATTCAAGTTCTACTGCCTTCGCTCCCGACAAGTACAAGCATTCTTTGGTTTCGTGATCATCAGGCACAGACGTGGCCCCCAGTTGATGCTCACATGTCGTCCACTACAGTTCGTGACTGCCTCCGACTTCTACAAGAACAAAACCAGCGTGATCGCGAGCAGTATCAGCGATGGCAGCTTGAACAACGTCGGCGTGACAGAGAGTGGTGGATCGATTTCAACAACCGTCTTAACCGTGTGCTTGACAGATACCAGTCTCAGTTCAGCAAAACTCCTGTCAAAGGTGTAAGAAGTAGTGAAGGAAGTCGAGGAGAAAGACAAGGAGAAGGCGAAAGGAACGAGAAAAGTGTGGATGAGCAAGACAAGGATGAAGTGAAGAAAAATGAGAAGGATGAAGAGAGGAATAGGGAGGAGAAAGATGATGAAGAAAAAGAAGAGAAAGAGATTGTTTTGTTGGTTGAAGATGCTCCTATTTTACCAGCGAAAGAATCGGTTTTTCGTGGTGACAAGTGTGGTTCTTGTGGTTCCGTTGTTGATCCTTTGCAGTTGGCATCTCTTCCAAGCGCGCTTATTGGGGCACACGTGGACGATCCCATCGATGTGACCTCTGCCGACATTGATGATTCGGCTTTGTTCGTGAATGCTCTTCAGGACATCCAGTGTGGTTCCGTTGGTGATTCTTTGCAAACGCATTCAGTTATGGGTGGTCCTGTACTTTTTGAGATGTCTAGGAGAAAGGTAAAGAGAGTGAGAAGGATGAGAGAGGAAAAGAAGGTTGAAGAGGAAAGAGGAAAGTTGGTGAAAGAAAGAAGGATGATGAGGCAGAGAAAGAAGGAGGAAGAGAAGAAAGAGGAGGAGAAGAAGATGAGAAAGAGAGTGATGAGGCGGAAGCGGATGATGAGGAGTAAGGTGATGAGAAGAAGGTGGAAAGTGAAGAGGAGAAAGAGGATGAAGAGAGTTAAGAGAAGAAGGAGAGAGAAGAGAGTGAGAGGAAGAAAGAGTCTGAGAAGAAGACAGAGGAAAAGAATGATGTTTCGTTTGAGTTCGCTGCATAAGAGATGGAATCCCGTTTCTCCTATGACAAGACAACAGATGAAGGCAAGGGCTCAGAAAGGAAGGAGCGTCGTCCGCAAGAGGTTGAATCATCGTCGTGGCGTCAACGCAGAGCAGGTCTCCGGATATGCAGAGTCAGCAGAAGGCAGAGCAACAACGGATGAGGCCCAGTCAACGTCCAAGGGGGAGTGAATGAAGAGTTTCAGTGTTTGTGTGAGTGTCTGTGTGTGTTTGCATTGTGTAGTTGCTTAGTGTGATTGTGTTGTGTGTGTGCGTTGTGTTTTACTAGTGGATAAACCTCCCATCTCTTTCAATACATACATACATACAGTGCCAAATATGACAATTTTTGGATGTCTTCGACCTTCAAGCGGCGCTAGCGCATTCGTTGTCACGCTTATTGTGCACTTTCTATGCACCGTTAGAAGCGCAATTTGCGGGGCTTTAAAACAAAGCAATCTTCCAGGGGGTAGCCTCTTTAGTTTTCGAGAAAACTAAGATTTAGTGAAATTGACCCATCCAATTGAATTTTCGAGACTTTTTTCAAATTTCGAGATGTGATGGTAGAACAAAGCAACGAAGAAGCAAATGCTATACTTCAGAAGAAAGCTAATGACATGGCGATTCGATTGACATGAACTACGACCTTCTAAATGGCCAGAATCGAAAGTTATGCTCCGTCAAACATGACACCCTAAGTGGTCATTTTTGCTTGCTGGTGAGCTTCCTTCTGAGGCCTGGCTCTACTGTGGATCAGGTATACCTGTACCTGTACCTGATTATCAGGTAGATTTGCAATACCCACCTGATACCTACCTGATACCTGATCGGGTACTTTCGAACTATACCTACCTGATTTTGGGTATTTTTGGACTGAAACAGGTACAGGTATCAGGTACAAACAGAAGGCAACAAATGGTAGTTTACGACCGATTTGTTCATTAAAAAAGCGTGTAAGAAGGCCAATTTTTCAAAATTTTATCGCCCTGCTTGGGCCGTTGCCCAACTAGCCCTCTTCAGACTGCAGTACCTCCTAATTTCTGCCAATACTTTACTCAGAATGCTTTCAAAAGCGTTTTCAAGCCATTTTTGCCAAATTTTTCTCGCCCTGATTAGGCCATGGCCCAACGCCCAACAAAAGATCTAAAAATTTTATACTTCCTTTTGCAAAATCTTAAGTAAGCCAATGAATAAAGGCGAAGACAAATAGGGACACAACAGACTCTATGGGTAAATTATGAGAAGCCTTACTCTAAGTAGGAAAGATGAACCACCAATGGATGTACAAAGCGATTCGACACCCCTGTGATATTTTGAGAGTGGGTTTTTAGCACTTCCATAACGAAAAAATCCTAAAATGGCTGGAACTAATCTGATTTTAGCTGCCTTTTGAGCCTAAATTGGTAGTTTGAGCGATTTTTCGGCTAAAATCCGGATTTTAACTTCTTGTGGGGAAATACCTGATACCTAATACCTGATACCTGTATTTTTGTGAATACCTACCTATACCTGATACCTGATTGGGTATTTTTGAAATACCTGTACCTGATACCTGATATTAGATACTTTTCCAATACCTGCCCACAGTACCTGGCTCTGGTGAACCGGGGAACGTAGAGGGCTGTGCTCTTCAGCTTTAACATACAGTAGTCGCCAAAAAATCTGCACGAAGAATCGTCGAAGGAACGTTGACGTTGCTTCGAAGTTTCGTCAGGCGATCAGTTGAGTGACCCCTTGCGTAAGAGCGCCGGATAGTGGTGGGCATACATAACAGCGTATCGGGTTGGGTTGGGTTGTCGCGCTAATTAACGCAAGTGACCAGCTACTAGCCAAGTCAACTGCCCTACGCCCTCTGTTTTGACGACCCCTCATGCCAGCAGTTGCTTTAGGAACGAATTTTGTTTGTTGTATACACTTTCACATAAACACACACTCCTTCATATTGGGGTGTGAGGTGTGAGCGACTTACACCTCCCCTCGCCGGCGAAGACGTTGGGCTGAAGAGACGTCACCAGCGGAAAATTTTGTTGATATTTTGGTAGATCGGCCTACCCCCTCCATAGCCAAATCACACACCTTTCCAAATTTCTGGCGTATACATGTTATCTATGCTCTTATCTTATCTATGTTCCGTTCTTCCTCAGGTGGAGGTCGAGGGGGTTTTGCCCAGAGGGGGGCCCGAATTAACAAAAAGCTCCAAAACGTCTGGAAATGCGTTTTTAGCACGTTTTTTCAGTAAGGACGCTAAAAATCACTATTTTGAGCTGCTAGAAAGCGTTTTAGACCTAAAAAGAAGCAAACAATGGAAAAGAGGGCTTCCAAAAACACCGATTTCTCTTCAATATCAGCAGTGGAAACGCCAAATTCGGTTCCCAAAGGCTTTGTCGGCGTCTGTGGTGCATTGGTAGCAACCTTGCCTACCATGCATCCCGCCTTTGACACATAGTAGTGGTTCGTCCCTGTTGATTGCCTCGCATGTAGCCCATCAAGGGTTGTTTACCGGTTATCCGGTGTACATGTGCGTTGTAATAATAATAAACTTTTCAAGCGAATTTTGGGCTAAAAATTAGTCATTTCTAAGCCAGTTTGTTAGTACTGGGAGTCACTACTAGTACTTGTATTTTTTTGGGGGGTCCCTTAACCTGTCTCGGTGGGGGCCAAAGGGGTTTGGCCTTTTCAGCGAAGGGGTAACCCCCAAACCCCCCTAGTACATGTATGGTACCAGGGGAGGGGACGCTGCTTTCGTGACGGAGTGGGTAGGCTAGGCTGTTGCAACAAATGCGGGTTATTCGTACAGTCGTACGTTAACAGATAGTCACCGATACCGAACAGCAAGTATGACTTATCAGGGCAGCGCGCCCGTTGAGAAAAAATTTATGACTAGCTACAAATTTATGACTGAAAAAGTTAGAATCACAGTGGTCCGCCTAAAATTCTAATTTTTTGGGGAGCTTCAAGGAATATGGCTTTGAAACTTGCGGGCATGATTGATGTAGCCGTTATTGCCGCTTCATTATGTTTTATTATTTGTAAAAAATCAACCCTAATTTATGCTTCAGCATGCTAACTGTAGTAAAATAATAACAGCACAGCATGTTATAATATAATATAATATAATATAATATAATATAATATAATATAATATAATATAATATAATATAATATAATATAATATAATATAACATAATATAATATAATATCATATAATATAATATAATATAATATAATATAATATAACATAACATAACATAACATAACATAACATAACATAGCATAACATAACATAACATAACATAACATAACATAACATAACATAACATAACATAACATAACATAACATAACATAACATAACATAACATAACATAACATAACCTGTTGCTCGATATTGTACAACTGGGACCGCTGGAGGTTCACTAAAAAAGAATTTTATTTACAATGCACGTGTACACCACAAACGCAGTAATAACCCAAGGGGCCACATGTAAGGCAACCACCGGGGCGGAACCCCACTATGCGTCACACGCTGGCCGCGTGGGAGCCGACATTGCTCACCACTACGCCACAGACGCAGGCAGACAAGTGTACTGTTCTCCAGTAGTACTTCCCTTCACACTTCAAGTCCTTACAGACTGTGTCCACACCACAGTAATGCTTGACACAAGCAGTAAACCTGTGCTGGGACTGGTAGAGAGAGGGACAGCGTGAACGATACAATGTATTTCACATTGTAGTCGAACAAGAGACCATGAAAGTCCTTCTCGGATACTATGGACTGAGTGGAGTCCCAGGCCACCATGGCGTCAATGGAGACAGCTTCGGTGTTCTTCTCACTGGCCCAGTCAAGCAGCATCTTGATCGTGTAGGAGGTCTTGCTTTCGTCCAGAATGGTGGCCGATGCAGTTTCCTCCATAGAAGCATTGTATACTGCTGGAAGGATCTTGAGCAGCTGTGACTGGAACTGGTGTCATTGTACAGTCAGGGAAATAACAACATAAATGGTATCAGTACACATATATGGAAACGGTACCATATATGGTACCGGTACACCTTCAACTGGCATCCCATATGGTACCACTTCCTTATATGGTATTGGTACCTTATATGGTGCCGGTGCCTTATATGGCACCCGTTCGATCGAGGCCTTAGGTGGTACCATTATGGTACCAGTACCATATATGGTACCTCTTCGATCAAATCATAAGGTTCCCTTTCGATCGAGGCCTCAGTTGGTACCATATATATGGTACCGGTCCCATATATGGAAACGGTACCATATATGGTACCCTTTCCATCGAGGCGTCAGGTGGTACCATATGGTACCGATACCATATAAGGAACCGGTACCAAATGTGGAAACGACCTCAGATAATACCATGCAGTATCTCCTCCGGTGAACCCTACTTCGTATGAAGTACATTCTAAATTTGTAGAATTTGTGAAATTCCGTAAGTAAACTTTGGAGTCACAACGAATTTTGGATTCGCAGCCTACAGAATTTCACCAACGGACTTTGCGAATCTAGCGTCTAAATTTCTTATGCGAATTTATTGTAGCTTATTGCTAATTGAGAATTTGAACTCATAATTCATAGGTCTGCGGCAGACACGGTAAACAATGCGTCCGGGCGAAACTGTAAATCCCACCCTTAAATATCGGTACCATATGGTACCACCTGAGGCCTCGATCGAAAGGGTACCATATAATATATGGTACCGTTTCCATATATGGTACCACCTGAGGTCTCGATCGAAAGGGTACCATATAATATACTGTATGGTACCATTTCCATATATGGTACCACCAGTGTGGTGCACTTTTTATCTAGGTAACTAGGTAACTAGGTATACCTAGTATTACCTAGTTATTATTTGGGAAAAGTACCTAGATTTACTTTACCTAGTTGCTCGTTACTCTATTTTACCTAGTTTTACTTTACCTAGTTTTAAATCCACATAACTAGGTACTTCTAGGTAAAACAAGTTTACCTAGTTTGACATTTTCAGTTTTACGTGTTTTTTTCAGTCAGCAAACCTTCAAATTTCCGGCTTTCCCACAATTACAGTGGCCCAGCGAATGAATTTCTGACTTATTTGATCAATAAAATACAAATATTTACTGGAAATGTGTCCAATTTCGTAAATTTTAACTCCACTGACTTCATCATTGTTCTATTGAACCAAAAATAATATTTTGACTTGATTTCAAGCGTTTAAGGTTTACCTAGTATTACCTAGTTTTTCTGCGCTTTACCTAGTATTACTTTACCTAGTTTCTTAGCTGAGAACTTTACCTAGTATTACTTTACCTAGTTTTTTACGTGACAACTTTACCTAGTATTACTTTACCTAGTTTCAAATTTTCAAAATACACCACACTGGGTACCACCTGAGGTCTCGATCGAATGGGTACCAAATATGGTCCCGTTTCTATATATGGTACCACCTGAGGCCTCGATCGAAAGGGTACCATATATGGTACCAATGCCATATAAGGAAGTGGTACCATATACTGTATGGTACCACTTGAAGGTGTACCGGTACCATATATGGTACCGTTTCCTTATATGTCTACTGGTACCATATATGTTGTTTTATTTCCCTGACTGTTGTACAGCGGCAACTTGTTGGAAGATTTCGCTCTTTGTAGCGTTTGAGAAGCGTGTAGACGTTGGTCTTGCTGAGATCACCGATGGAACGGTCCAGCTCATTATGCTTCTCAATGCGGTTTTGGACATCGATCAGCAGCTCCAAGTTGATCTCATGGACAATTCGCTGAGCTTTTGAATCGAACTCTGACATGGGCAGTAGGTAGACGGTCAGATGAACTGCTGTTTTCTCAGTGATGAGTGAGGGCAAGTGTTTGCAGCTGTTGAGGGCGTCCAAGAAGTTGGTAGGATTGTGTTCAAGTGCAGCGTCTCCCATGAATGTGCAGCTGGTACAACTGTAGTTGGTTTTCTGTTTTTCAGTCAGATTCAGTTTGACAGATCCAGTTACACTACCTAAACCAACCTTGTTAGCAGGAATCACTAGTTAGCACAAACTTTGAGAATTTATTGCAAAGCTGCTTGCAACACACACACCTATTGTCATCAATTTCATCTGATCGTGATTTCCTTGGGATCTACTCACAAAAATTGTTTGAAGAACCTCTCAGTCAACCCCATCCAATCCGGCATTAACTTAAGACTCGCTTACCAAAGGCAAAAGTAGCAGTGAATACCAGTTCTTCCTCTATGTTCTTCTTGTCGCTGACTTTGCTGACCTGCTTGTCAAACTTGAAGACCGCATTGGCACCAGACTCCATTCCAGTCACCAAGTGGGTCAAGCTGATCTTGCGAACGCTGGTCATGCCCAATTTCGTGAGACGGTGGTACAGAGGTGCCTCCAAACAGGGCAGTCTAAGCTCACTGTAGCTGCTCTAAAATGTGCTGCCCATAAAAGGCCCAGTGGTGATAAGAAGCGGAGCTTTTAATCTGTGAGCTGTGCCAGCTGACTGCTATTTCAAAACTCCGATTAGCAGCTTATTTAACGTCCGGATTTGCTGCAGCTGAGCGGTCACACCATTTACGCAATTTTCTTCTTTATCCCTTATCAATTCCCAAAACAATTTTTCATCACGCATTTGGCGATCAGCTTCGCAAAATTTACACTTCGATCAGCTTCGTATTGCTGATATCCGACCGGCGCGGCCAATTTCATCAATGACATTTTCATCACGCATCATTTGCGTCGGCTGTATGCTATAGTGTACGTACATGTACTGTACTAGGCTCGGCCATTAGAAAATGCGTGATGAAACAGCTCATCACGCAACCCCCCGAAATTCTGGTCGCCATGCAGCATTTTCATCGTACAAAGTTTTTCAGCTTCGCACGCGACCATCAAACTGTAGATATCCTCATAAAGCGTTCAAATGGCCTAAGTAACTCGATTTCAAAGCTATCCAGGTTTCAAGTAGCGGAGATTGAGAAACTTGATTTTCCTAGCGTTTCCGGCTCAAAATCTACCAAAATATTTGCATTTTCTTTTCAGTACAATACAAATACATAAATATACACAAAAACGCACTTTGTTTTGTTGAATGTGTATACACAAATTACCATACACATTTTAAGGTACATGTGTGTTACACATACACAAACGAAAAATCCAATACCAAACAACAGTACCATAGGCAGCTTTTGTTCACTTTAAAAAGATTTACTTGTGTGTAAAACTGGCCAATTTATCTAAGACCATAGCCTTTTAACTGGAAACAAAAACCTATCACATGTAATTCATGTATATGTTCCAGTAAAACCCCGCATTTGCACGGTCGCGTGCTGCGCAGCACAGCTCATTTCCAGGCGGATAATTGCGCTGGCTTAGGCTGAGGGTTCGTCTTAGCAATACAAGCTTTTAAAATCTAAGCGTAAGCCTCAGTACCATGCTTCTCCGGTAGCTCAATAATGACAGTTTTTTGTAGCACTGTTGCTATCGGTATTTTGGATCACATCGCACCTTCATAAGTGCAACAAAAATTTGTGATATGTGTAGCCTAGCCTATTGGACTTACGGAGGTTTGACTAACCTGCGCTGGCAAACCACCCACCTACTGTTGTTTGGGTATGGGATTTTCGGGAATCGGTTCGGTATGGGTAGGAATGCCGCGTCGTTGGCTCAGTGGGTAGCTCGCTGCCTCTGAGTCACGGCGGCCCCTGCATCCCTTGCGGTTGTAGTGGTTCATCCTCTCGGCGCGGCAAGTTTCTTGCTGCAAAGAGTTGGTCGTCGGCACAACGCTCCACCCAGGCCACCGAAAGCTGGTTACAGCGAGTAGGTAAAATGGGAACCGACTGGATCTGCCATTGCACCGAAGCCGCTCCAATAGCATGCCACGTTGGAAGGAATATCAATGACGTCAGGAGTTGTCCACGGAAACCGACTAGGCCTGGGGGCCTCTCTCACACCAGGGGCGGACCAAGCGGACGTTGGGAGCCGACATCACCATGACGTCAACGCGCCAGGGACTCTCTTAGTACCTGGCGCCCAACAGCATGGCTAGAGTGGCTGGCAGTGATAGGAGGGAAACGTCCGAGATGACGAAACCACGGGGGTAGCGGAATGGACCTCGAGTCTGATCGCAGGCTGTAAGGCCCCCCCGCAAATCGGATCGGATCGGATGGGTAGGTATTTTTCGGCATACCCAGGAATCGGTTCGGTATGGGTAGGTATTTTTCGGCATACCCAGGAATCGGTTCGGTATGGGTAGGTATTCGCAAATATACCGGTATTTACTAGACTTAGTTTAGTTCTAGTTTCACTAGAATGAAAATCACGCGAAATGAAAAACTGAGTGAAAAAATGTTTTCATTGTACTGTATTTTTAAGGACTGCTAGTGTACAGTGTATAGACTTAACGAGCAGTGAAGTGACAAAATGCGGGGCAATTTTTGTGAATTTTGTTTATTGAAACTACTGTACATTAATGTAGGTCATAGACATACTGATTTGGTTAATAAGGAGCACTATGAAGTGAAGACGGGCCAAAACTACCCTAAAACGTTCTAATAGCAAAGCGGGTAGCATCAAAGAGGACCAAAAGGCCTTCCAAAATTCGATATTTTGGAAGGATATTGTGAGTAGAATGAGCTTCTGCATGTCAGTAAAAGTAAAATTACAAAGAAAACATTGTGATAAACGGGAATTTTCGGTTAAATTAAACTAAACAGGATAAAAAATACCGATTCCCAAATACCTGGGTATTCCTAAAATCATCGGTATACCGGGTATGGGTATTTATTAAAATACCCGGAATCGGTAGGTTTTTATTGGGTAGGTATTCGCAAAAATACCCATTTTTCGGTATGAGTTCGGAATACCCAATCAACAGTACACCCACCCCAGGTATCATTGATAAAAAGACTTTTAATCTTTCCCCTAGCATTGTATAATAGAATTGCATCAGTCATTACTGAATTACTCATTCAGTAATTTTTCAAAGGTTGAAAAACAAGCTACAATACAGTACGAAATAGCAAATCAAATATCACGGCACAAATGTATTGCTAGAAAGAAATGTGTGAGAAAAGCCTTTTGTCTCAGCCAGCTAGCTTCGATGCAGCAGGTAGGTTTCGTATCCGCCGGCTGTTTCCATCTGCAGAGCCCATCTGCCGTCGTCACGGTAGAGCAGACAATGACCGGTAGAGCGCTGGAGAGCGAACGAATAGCAGAACAGATTTCTGCCACATTCAATTGCACACTGGCGCTTTAGCTGCTCTGGCTCGCTCGACAGATTTCCTAGATCGCTTATCAGAGTGCTGCTGTGTGGCTTCCGGTCTGTGGCTTCCAACCTGCTACAGCTTTTTTTCACCGGGTTCACTAGAAAATAGTGGTTTTTGACCAATTTTCGTAAACCCTAATCCTATCAACTTTCCATCCCGTATGCTATGCACATACATGTAACAGGACCGGGCAGTCGGAGTGGTTGGAGGAGGGGAGTTAAAAATTTAAAAATTAGTGATTTCTGCGCCAATTTGTTAGCAACATCCCTGAACTGTCTCGGGGCGGGGGTGAGCGGTTGGCCTCTTTAGCCAGCAGTACGTATGTAACTTCAAACCCATATTACATAATCCTTTAACTATTTACTGCATTTTCGCTCGAACAGTTTGACATCGGCAAACCTTTCTGAAGAGCGAGAAACGTACCGTACTCACAAACGGCCATAAAGCTATTCTCACAGGACGCATCGAATAAACCGTAGGGAGCAAATTGGTTGAACATAGCGCCGCAATGCTCACTGTTCGCGTAGTTATCTGGGTTTCCATTTCTCCAGAGTGTTAGATTCAGAGGAGCTGCTACTTTGCCCTCGGGAGTCAACCACTCAAATCCACCATCGGGTTCTTGTGACAAATCTGTTTGAATCAACCCTACGTGATAACTGTCAAAGAGGAACAGCTGAAACACTCATGTCTATACGTACATTTTACAACAACCTTCTCTCTGCCACCGGCGTGGCACGGGCTATACCGGAGATTTCCACTTAATATCCCACCCCACTTAATAAGCCACTGGGATATTACATGGACCCTTATTCCGCTTTATATCCCATGGGATATTACTTGGCGGCAATGTTTATGTCAAATTTGTAATAATTTTCTTTACACACGCATACTGTATCTATGATAAAACATTGTTCCGGTTAATATCCCATGCCGTTTCCAGTTAATATCCCAAGGCTTTGTCCAGTTACTGGCGGCAATGTTTTCACTGAGAAACGCGATTTTCCGTGTTATATCCCCTGAGATACTAAGTGGAAAACTCCGGTAGTACCAAACCAACCCGGTGGCACTTTTACAGTCTGACGAAGTCCAATTTGTGCTGTTGACAGCCATTTAGAAAGTACAGTGCCACCCTGGTGGCAGAAGTATAACTATAGGTCTTTAGAGTAGCAACCCTAATATGTACTTACACACCTCAGCCAAGGTTTGATTGAGGAAATCTAAGAAGGTTTTGGTAGGCACGACTGCGAGGAAACCGTTTTTGTCTGGAAAATGACCACAGGCCGATGCCACTTGGTTGGCATGAGTCTGTTTGGTTGTGTTGACCACGAGACACACTCCCTGACCGTAGCGCGCCTTCGGAATGGCTTCACAATCTGACTTGAAGTCGGCTAAGCCTAAGCAATCTAGATATATACAGTCAGACATTTATTTAATTTAAATATACTCGGTGATTCACATATCCCGCGGGCTTTCGCAAGCTTAGAACTTTTTTGTTTGTGGACAGGACATTTTTGAATCTACGTGGACATTGTACTTCGCATTTTACTGTTTCGAATTTGAACGAAATTCACAAAATGCTTCACTCACTAGCAATGCACTTCAACATGAAAACCACTGTTTTCAATTGCTTTCTGCATCCTTAGGTGCATACATGGGAGTTACCCCCGCTGGAAAGGCCAAATCCTCTCACCCCTCCCACTCCCGAGACAGGTTAAGGGACCCCGCGACCCAAAATACAACAAGTACTAGTTAGTAGTGGCTCCCACTACTAACGAACTGGCTCAGAAATATTGTATATAAAATACGTACAAACCTTGTGTGGCTAAAGCAGACAGCAGATACAGCGAGATTTCTAGCCATCTGCACGCTATTTGGATGATTATTAGACGGAATGCCATAACACCGAACCACCCAAAGTCGGCGCTACCGATAATAGTCCGATCTGCCTATTCCTGATGGCATTATATGAAGTTAGGCTATGCTGCGTAGAAACCGAAGTAAACATAATAGAGAAATTGATTGCTGACCACTGAGTAATCCCATTAAAAGCGACTAGTACAACGAAGACTACCATTGATTTATGCAGCGGGTGACCTTAAAAGTGCTTTCAGTGGGGTGGCCTCTGCCGAGCCGAGCTGGAACAAAACAAACTTAAAACTGTTCACTTTTCGCAACCTAACATAGAGGCTATTATTATCACAGACACTTAACGTCTACGCTCCGTAACGTAACATGCAGGGTAACGGGTACGAACGGTCATCAGTCGATGGCGGGAGTGTTTGGCATAGTAGGTAAGGTAGTCTGGCGCAGGCCAGTAGTAGGTCTGAGCTCAAATTCTAGGGGAAATAGGCGCTAAAAGTCGTCCTAATTTGATCTAAAATATAGTTGAAACCACAGAAAGCATACCATTTTCGGCTGCCATAGTATATTGACGGAAATCGCCAAATAGGCGTCTAAATGTTATGTAATTAATGGGCATCTAATGCACTACAGAGTAGTGTGTCCGAGTAAATTATTTAGAAATTAAATAACTATTAAATTGCTTGCTCAGCCTTCGGAAGAAAATATTTTGCTATTAATTTGCTTGGTACCCAAATTCTGAAATTAAATTTGATACAAATTTGTTATTTGATATGAATTAAATATAAATTTGCAAAATCAATACTTAATTCCTGAGAAACAAGCATAAAAACTTGGTCGTGTCAGTCCAAAATAAGCGGACCTTTCTTCAGATGGCGACAAATGATCTTCAAATTAGCATTTAAAGAGTTGATATGTTTGCTATATGGGGCCGTCCATAAAACGACGTCGTTCCAAAATCCCCATTTTTCGGACCCCCTCCCGCCAAAATCGCCTTCTGTCGTTTCTAGGGACCCCTCCCCCTTAGGCGACGTCGTTTTCCGTTTACCCCCCCCCCCGTTAAAAGTGCAGTGCATGCAGTACTGTCATTTTTTCTTGTTGCCATAAAACAACACAATGAATTGAAGAGATCCCTTCAGCCAGGGAAGCTTTTCTGAATGTAGAAATCTTTGACAGAATGTACCTGTACATAAATCGAAAATAATACATTCAAAGTTCCCTAAAATTCCAGAAAATGCGACGTCGTTTTTTGCTAACCCCCTCCCCCTCCTGGTGGGTTGTCTATCGTCGCATATCAGCAGACCCCCCTTCCCCCTCTGGAACGACGTCGTTTATGGACGGCCCCTATAAGCATGAACAAGGCCATCTTTGAACCGAAGTTGTTTTGTAGTCAGACTTTGGTTAGGAAGCTGCCTAACAAAACAAAAATATATCAAATTCATATCAATTTTTTTAATTTATTTGACAGTCATCGCGAGAAATTTAATTTGTTATTAAATTGCTATTAACCCGTATGATTTTCGCCAGAAAATTTAATTTTGGTATTTAATATTCCCGTATGCTGCTGTTTATAGTACCCCCCTATTTATAGTACCCCGGGTAGACCTAATTTGTAGTGACCACCAACTACTAACTACTAATTTTTGGGGTTTTATGACGTCATCAAGACTACAAATTGACTACAACTACATATTCAGATTTAGTGACTACAAATTGACTACAAAATACCTTTTGAGTTTGTGAATTAGTAGTCAGCAAATTCTGGAATTTATTTGGTCATATCATGCACATTAGCCATTTAGAAATGGAAATGGTGCCATTTTATCTGTGGGTTTTTGTTAATTAAGCTTTTTCACTAGTTTTATTGTCATTTATTTATTTATTTATTTTTATTTTTTTGTCATTCAAAAGCAATTTTCGTGTTATTTTTTCGAATATTTATTGAATTTCTGACCGTTTGTAAACAAAGCAAAGTGCACGTTGGTTTGTTTCTTGGTAAACAAAATATAATATAGGCTGAATAATAACGAAAATATATCTTTTGAAGTTTTAAACAAGAAAACCGTGTATTTTGAAGCAAACCCTAAATTTAAAACTTTCGTAGTAGAAATTAACAGGCATTTTTGCATCACACCTTGTAGAAAAATAGGTGTTGTTCCTTAAATGTCCACCTCCCCCTTGTTTGTTTACTATTTTAGATTTTCAAATTCTTGTTTTATATCCTAAACCTAAAAATTTGGTAATTTTATTAAAAATTTTGCTGACTACAAATAGACTACTAACTACGACTACATATTCAAAATCGAGAAATTTTGAGACTACTAACTAAGACTACAAATTATTTTTGGCGATTTTTTGAGACTACTAACTACAGTGTACGACTACAATTTAAAATTGGCAAAAGAAATAGGTCTAACCGGGTACTATAAACGGCACTTACATAGTGCCATTTATAGTAATGGAGACAGATTTTTTATTCTACAGTGAGCAGTTATTAAAATACAAAATGTCCAAACATTATACGATTTTTGGTGGTAAACATTGTTTGTGCGAACAAAAACAGTAGATAATGCAATCATAAAGGTTCTAATGTTAAAGAACCTATTTTTGACAAGTAGACCGTAATTTTAGCAAGAAATTTCACATACTATTGTTAGTTGCTTATAAAGCAGATTTGTAGGGTACCATATAGTACGTCGGTACTATAAACAGCACTATACGGTAATTTGATCGAAGCACCCCTCATCACCTGAACCAGACCGGAATTCCTTGGTCGATTGCTACTTCAACCCACGGCCACCATACGCGTGCCATTATGGAGCTTCTACTGTAAGTATAACCGGGAAAGGAGAGCATTGCAGAGAAGAGCATATATTAGATTACAGTTTCATGACAGTAAGCAATCAAAAGGATACAAGTACAGTAAGTACACAGTAGTTGAAATGGTTCCACTCTAAACTGTCTCAACAATCAGTCGACGTTTGAGCGTTCGCAGCAACAGTCTTAGCTCATTGACAGTGCACTTCGGTGGTTGCTCAGCTGCGTGTATATTCCTCAAATGCGTATAGCACGAACTGTAGACGGCGAAGGAGCGTCGGCAGATCTCACACTGGTAGGGTTTCAGTCCGTCCAAGTGTTCGTTGATCAGGTGGTTATCAATCGACGTTCCGCTGCCAGCCAAATGGTGCTTGCAAGCGATGCAGTAGACACCTTTTTTCATCTTCCGCACTCCTTCCATGCTTTCACGGCATTTCCGCCTAGGAACTTCCCTTTCCGCCTGCAGTAGAACCAGTCTATACTACATAATCTTTTGCACTGTCCACGTTAGCCACAGCCCACAGATGCGTACTACATACAGGTGGTTCAACAAAAAAACGGGAATTTAGTTCTACGTACAGGGTGTCTCAAAAAATGATCACATTTCATTTTTTTACTGCCATTTCCGCAAATTTTGACCAAATAGGCTGAAATTTGGCCTATAGGTGCCAAAATTCGGGGAATTTTATGTGTTAAAGTTTGGTGCACTAGGCTTGACTTATTCCCGAGAAATTTCAAAAAAAGTGAAATTTGGTAATTTCAATAGTGACAGCCGGTCACCGAAAAATGGAAACATTTCCTTTTCCTGTATCTTTCCTAATTTTTGTCGGAATTGGATGAAATTTGGAGTGTAAACGCAGAACTTCAGGGTAATTCGTGTGTAAAAAGTTGACGCACGAACTCCAACGCTATCGTTAGAGTTTAGGCGATAATGTAATGTAACGTTTTTTCGGTGACCGGCTTTCGCCATTGAAATTACCAAATTTCACCTTTTTTGAAATTTCTCGAGAATTAGTCAAGCCTAGTGCACCAAACTTTAACATATAAAATTCCCCGAATTTTGGCACCTATGGTCCAAATTTCAGCCTATTTGGTCAAAATTTGCGGAAATGGCAGTAAAAAGAAATGTGATCATTTTTTGAGACACCCTGTAGCTTTACTTTGAGCAGATCGATCTTTCTGTTATTGGTGTCATTTGAAAGAGGGCGCGTTGACCGATCGGAACCCTATTTTGGATTTTAGAGAGCCTAAACAGGGTTTCTTGAGCCCCTAAATAGGGTTCCGGAACCATAATTAGGTCTTCAGAAACCCTAATTAGAGTTTCAGAACCCAAATTAGGGTTCCCGAACCCTATTTAGGGCTTTTGAAATCCTAAATTACAGTTTATAAGTCTTGAACCCTGAATTTTAGCAGTTTTTAACCCAAAATAGGGTTTCAGAAACCCCCCCCCCAAAAATAAAATTCGGATGGGTGGGTTTGCCGAAAATCGGGCTTGGGGGTTAAACACCCCAAAACCTCCCAACTACATGCATGAAAATCCATAAAAAAACATTGCAAAAGCAAACAAAACGAAAATTGCTGCCGGCCCAAATTTGAGGGGGTGTAGTAGCTCCGGTTCCTTCCAGGGAGTTGTTGGTGGCCGGGCATGCACCGTTGGTCTTCTACTGTGATCTATTTTAACAATATTAATATCAGCCAGATCCGTGAGATGACCCTGCTTGCCCCTCAAAGCTGACTTTCTCGCAAAATGCATCTTAAAAAAGTTAAGAAACGGGAGAAAATGTCTGTGTACTAAACTCGCTCACTTTAAACTCTTACAGTTCCGGACTCAGTCACTTCTTTCTGACCGGCGAGCAGCCAATCGATCGGTCAAAGCGCCCTCTTTTAAATAACACCAAAAGCAAAAAGATTCGCTCACTCAAACTAAAGCTAAAACTAAATTCCCGTTTATTATTGAACAACCTGTATAACAAGGGTCTGCCCCACCCACACCCCACGATCGGCCACCCGAAAACGCTTTTTCCTATCTTCCTCAGATTTTCTGGCAAGAATTTTTGAGCAATTTTTTGCGATTTTTTAGAAGTTCAGACACTAAAGTTTCTAAAATTTCCTGTAAAACAGCACTTTTTAGCTGTATTGGAGCGCAAATTAGCGATCTTAGTCCAAAATTGCGACGTTTGAGCGTTTTTAGTAACCAATCCCCCTCCTCTAGAATTTGGGATTAGACCCCCACGACTGGCGTCAGACCCCCTCCCGCTTCGGCGGACCTGTTACTTGTATGGACAGATGACATAAAACAATCACGCCACAGTTAGGGAAACAACAACTTATGGTAGCGGACCGGTTTAACTTCAAGTAGTATCAATAGTACCGGCACCGTATATGGTACCGGTTCCATTATATCGCTTCGATCGAGGCCTCAGGTGATACCATTTTTATGGTACCGCTTAATGA
Source organism: Sabatieria punctata (assembly GCA_030248155.1). Classification (NCBI taxonomy): domain Eukaryota; kingdom Metazoa; phylum Nematoda; class Chromadorea; order Araeolaimida; family Comesomatidae; genus Sabatieria; species Sabatieria punctata. The sequence continues at coordinate 23,493 of JASANB010006900.1, forward strand.
TTAGATCGAATGGGTACCATATACGGTATCCATGCATCTACATGGACCAGAAAAAAACCTTGATTTTAGTCCAAGATCGAACATTTTGGCTTACCACCATCCCTTCAACACTGCATCAGCCGCCGCTACCCCTCAGGATTTGAAAATTTACCGCCCCTCATCCGAAATGCTAGCCCATGTCTGGTTTGCGGGCTCGAGCTCAGTAGGGGTGGGCAAACGGCCCAGACTCCACGGCCCATTTATGCTGGTACCGGTTCCATAATAATATAGCATCCCTTCGATCGAGGCCTCTGGTGGTACTGGTTCCATGTGGACGTTATTTCCTTCAGCGTTTCATACGACTCATGTACATTGTAATAGGTGGACTGCCAACGAGTTGGAGGGTTGGGGTTTGGGCCCCCATTCAAAGTCTCAAAATCAATTAAAAACGAAAATACTGATAAAAGTAGCTGTTTACAGGGAATTTTAGCAGTTTCCCGTCAAAAAGATGGTTGGTCCGTGGAAGTCTGCCCATAATCGGTGGGAGCTGACCTTTTGTCACGTGCATTGATACATACATACTGTCCGTATTTACATACAATACGTACGTGCATATACAGTTTCGGGCTACTTAGGCTTACCGCTAGGTGGGCAGAAGTGTTCAGGCTCGCACTATTAGGTTGTCTGAAGCAACCGGCCTTCAACAAGCGAGTGAGCGGCCTGCCGCGGAACCTACAAACAAAATGAAAAAGACGGCCTGGTGAAAATTGAAAGCCTTACCTAATGGCCCCATAGGTGTTTCTGTTTTTCACTCCAGCCTTAATAACAAACTGCCGTGGAGTTATCCATTGCTGGCGGTCTCGCAGCTCGATAGATCTGCCCTGTTTGCCTAAAACCTCAATGTCTAAGTATTAATAGTCACTGCACGAGAAAGCGGGCCAAAATGACCATTTTGCGGTCCATGACGAATCAAACATTTGAATGAGACCGTTGAAAATTGACATGTAGATGTTTGAAGTCCGTTTTGCCCTATCTGTCTTCCTTCATCTGATGTAGAACCCTGTACCTCCAAAGTATGCGCAAAAAATCTCCTCCTATTTTGGCAACAATGGCAGCATAAACAAATGTTAAAATTTTTCGGACAGTCTGTAATACTGGTACATAATCTAAAGGTGTTAAGATTTAAGACGCAAGTATTGAGACGATTCAGGATCTGATAAGGGAGCCTCTCCAAAATTGGTCTGGGTCACATAACCGATTTTGCTCATTTTTACATACAAGTATGTGTCAAAAAACTGCGAAGCCCAAAGTATGAGCCCCACTGGACCATAGAGAGCGCCAGAGCGCCCTTCCAAAGTAGGGGTGGTTGAGCCAAAAATCTAAAATTCAGGTGTCCACTTCAGACCAGCGTTATACACTCAAAATTTGTGCTAGGTTGGCAATCAATAAACCAATAGATCCGCAATGGCATGCAGATTTCAAAAATAGTATCTAAAATGCGTTTCAATCTCTCCGTCCCGCTGTTTTTGACGAAAAATGTGGTCGAACGCCATTTTTGCTTACTGAGCAAGACATTGACCCTAGCTTTTGCACCTTGGAGTGATGGGACAGATGTAGATTTTTTATATTATTTTGCCTACTAAACCCGCAAGGTGAACGTAAAATTTGGAGAAAATCGTCGCGGGTCATTAGATCAAAATCGGCCTTGGAAGTGCTGGACAAAAAATTTTTCGATACATTTTGACAAAAATTTATTCTCTGGGTCATTTTTTACGCTGATGCCGATTGTGACAATTGTTTTTGTGAAAAATTGCAATTTCGCCGGAAGCACGCCGATTTCTGTTTAGTTCAGCAATAAGAGATGATCTGTGCCTGTACTTCGAAATCAAAACATACATAAAGTGTGATAAATAATTGGTTTCTCAGAAGGTTTTCGGTTTTAGCGCAAGTTTCCATTTCACACTGTCCATTCCTAAGTAGAACAGCAATTTTTATAAAATTGCAGCATGGTAATGCTAATTTGCGCAACAAAAAAATCTGCTTTCTCTGTAGCTGGGATGGACGCGAGTTTTTCACTGAATTAGAATCTACAGACCTCGGAGATTTCAAAAATGTATTCATACTGTTTCTAGGTGGAACGGTTCCAGAGATATACACTGTCAAATTTGGCCGAAAATGCTAAAAATGCCCATTTTTGGCGATTTTCAGATTTCTGGGGGCGTGATTGAAATAACTCGGGACCAACTTAACCGATTAGGCTGAGATCTATATATTTATTATAACTACATTTATTTATTCTTTATAACTCAATGATTTATATGTACATATGTTCTGATTTCGAAGTACAGGAACAGATCATCTCTTCTTGCTGAACTAACCAGAAATCGACATGTTTCCAGCGAAATTGCAATTTTTCACAAAAACAATTGTCACAAACGCATCGGCGTAAAAATGACCCAGAGAATAAAATTTTGTCAAAATTTATCGAAAAAAATTTTTTGTCCAACATTTCCGGAGCCAATTTCGACCTAATGGCAAGCGATGATTTTCTCCAAATTTTGTGCGTATGTTGTGGGTTTAGTAGGCAAAATAATATAAAAAATCTACATCTGTCCCATCACTCCAAGGTGCAAGCGTTTGTCTTGGTAAGTAAGCAAAAAAATGGCGTTCGACCGCATTTCTGGTCAAAAACAGTGGTACAGAGAGATTAAAGCGCATTTTGAATACCATTTTTGAAATCTGTATGTCATTGCGGATCTATTGGTGTATTGAATGCCAACCTAGCACAAATTTTGAGTGTAAAACGCTGGTCTGAAGTGGACACCTGAATTTTAGATTTTTGGCACAACCAATGCTACTTTGGAAGGGCGCCCTGGTGCTCTCTGTGGTCCAGTTTGGCTCATACTTTGGGCCTCGCAGTTTTTTGACACACACACTTAGTATATACATATATGTAAAAAATGAGCAAAATCGGTGATCTGACCCAGACCAATTTGGGGAGCAATCCTGAATGCTCTCAGAAAATTCGTCTTAAACCAACTTTCGTCCTACGCTACCGCGCTTAGTTTTCGGCATTTTTTGCCGCGCGATCACCAAACAGAGATAAAACCAGCAGGATTCGAGCGGTTTTTGCATATGTACCTCCACCGGAAAGGGTGCACCAATTCACATTACTCCATGTATATAAGTACGCCACTGACTCGCAAGAGGCATTATGCGTACATTCTAAGCTTACCACTAACAAAACGGTCCAAATGCAAGACTCCTTTCAAATGAGCCGCAGTAACATGAAATCGTCGCTTTGCCATACAATTTTGCACTCTGAAATCGGCGGTATAGAGCACAAAAATAAATAAATACAAAACACACTTTCGTTGAAATGCTTCTTCCCTCAGAAAGTGCTTTTTGTACACATCAGTAGGCTGTGCAGGTTTCTTCTGCTGCTGCTTAAAAACAAGAGTTCATTAGAAAAATAATTTACTAGTAGAGCCATACTTCAACAGTGACACCATGACTCCTAGCCTGATGCTTCAACAAGTGAGGATGGAAGTAGAAAGGTCGCAAACAGACATCACATTGAAAGCGCGAAGTTTTGGTCCCATGGTGGTTATAGCAGTCACAGTGTCGATTCAGTTCAAGCCAACTTTGCACTTTTTTTTACAGATCTTGCACTTGAACTGGGAGACTTTGCCTTTCGTGTGCCAGGTTGGACCGGCAGCAGATGAGCTTTGCATTGCTGTTACTTGCTCTGAGAGGCTTTGGGTGACCTTGGGGAAAGCAGTTCAAAAGGATTCGATAGAAGAAGAGTTTTTGGTGCAAAGCAAACTGAGACAGGTCAGTGGTGACTTTAGTTTTGAAGTGCAAATGACCCATTGCATGGTCCCTTTGGGCCTCAAGTGACTTTTCCACCAACTGTTCGCAATCACAACAGCTGAAACAGACACCGCTTTCCATTCACAGTACTGTTTACCAAACATTTTTGTTACCTCAAGTACGATTGCTCGCGCTCGGTCTTGAACTCTTTTTCAGGTAAGCCAAGCTGTACGCTCAATTCATCATGAAATTCACAGAAATTTACAGTTATTAAAGAAACCGAACTAAACTAGAGAGACCCCAACCAGAGGAATTTTTATAAGACTTGTCTTCAAAAACGCCAACTCCCGTCAGCCCGCCTTTGCCCATGTCTGGTTTTGCGACCTTCTGGGATCAAAAGCCAATCCTTCCTTTGATGTGATTTTTTGCAATTTTTGCGAACTTTGACCGGCCATATATCCAGAACGGTTGGACGTAGGAACGCCATAAAAGCATCACTGAACCCCCAAAGATTCTAAAAGCGAATTCGCAATTCCAACTCCATTTTCATCTCAATTAGGAAAAAAAGCTCATTTTACGTAACGCCAATTAGTATGCGGGAGTTGCGCAGATTAGTGTGAACAGTGCGAAGAGCTCCGAACTCCCCCACAAGTTTGGTTTGAGGCCCAACTGCGCCCCCAGCCGCCCCGCCCCACCCCCCCCCCACAAAAAGTTATTCGCAAAAAAAACCCGCCAGGTCGCTCCTCTATTCTTTGAACAGACTTTAGTAGTGGCTCCAGTACCAACAAACTGACTAAAAAATTAACTACTTTTTGGCTTAAAATTCGCTTGAAAAGCTTTTGAAAACAGAAATATATTTCCTCTACTGATGCTTAACAGAAGTCGGTGAATCAAGAAACCTTTCTTATCGCTAATTGGTTTCAGCTCTAAAACGATATTTGGCAGCTTAAAATAGCGATTTTAGCCTCATTACTGAAAACTTTTTAAAACGCATTTCCAAGCATTTTGGAGCTTGTTTGAAATTTGGACCCACTGAAACCCCCTCAAACCCTCCACAAGACCGAAACCACTGATGTATAGGGGGGGACTCCACCCGAGGATAGAAGTGGAAAGGCCAAACCCCCCCTCAGCCCCCCCCCGACCAAAAATACAGGTCACTGTGTTGGTCCACAGTGTTATCACAATCTGGATCTAATCACTTTTTAGTATCCCACTTAATTCTCGTGAAGCCTCCGTAGAACGCCTTTGTTGGCTCCACCGCTGCTGTTTTTTAGAAATATGTGTTTTTGGATGCCGTTCCCTTCTTGTCTTTCTTGTCTTGTTTTTTGCACTAGTTATTCTTTGGGGGATCAAAAATGGGGTTTTTTCGCCCCCATACTAAAACGTCGTACTAACGCATCTTTAGCAATCCTGGTGTTTCTGTATGTTTGTTTCCCCACCACCGCCGGACCCCCCCCCCCCCCCCCCCCAACGAAACCCACCCACCCCCCCACCTCCCAGGGCGGCGGGGAGGAGCTACAGGGATGTCTCCAAGGCCGACTCGGACCTGTTACATGCACCGTATGTTTGATACGATAAAATACTGTAGAGCTAAAATGCATTTGCGAAACCTTATTTAGAGGGTTTTTTATTTTGGAACCGTAACTATGGTTCCGAAACCCGCCTTAAGGCCTCTGAAACACAAATTACGGTTCCGACACACTATTTAGAGCTCCTGAGACCCTAATTAGGGTTCCGGAACCATATTTAGGGCCATACATGTAACAGGTCATCCGCCGGATGGGGGGAAGGGGGTGGGGGTCCGGTGCCGGCCGGGGGGGGGGGGGGTCCGAACCAAAATTTTGGGAGGGGGGTAGGGCACTAACAAACGCTCAAAAATCGCAAATTTTGGGCTAAAAATCGCCAAAAATCGCCAATTTGGGCTGAAATACAGCTAAAAAATGCCGTTTTGCAGGCGATTTTGGCAAATTTTTGTGTCTGAAATTCAAAAAATTGCAAAAAAATTGCTCAAAAATGTACTTGCCAGAAAAATCGGAGGGGGTGGGGGTAGGCGAAATCGTCTCGGGGGGGGGGGGGGGGTCCCCGTCCGGGGGGGGGGGGGGGTCTGGCCTAGGTCGGGTGGGGGGCAGACCCCCCTGTCATGTGTCCTTAGAAGCCCTAGGGTTTCAGAAACCCAAATTGAGGGCTTTTGAAACCCTATGACTGAGTAGGGTATTTCCAGTATAGAAATCCTGTTTCGAACCCTTCGGAAACCCTAATTTGGGATAGAAAATAGTCTTGAAACCCTATCTTGGTCGTCAGTTTGAAGTTGGGCGCGGAATTTTCTGTACTTTTCAAAACAAAGTACAGTTTGACAGTTACAGAAACCTCCATAATCCGGCTGGAGGAGGTTTCCCCAAATCAGACCTGGGGCTAAACCCCAAACCCCCTAACTACCCTACGTACATGTGCTGTATGTCTACAAATCCTGTTTAGGATTTCAAAGTAACCTAAAAACCTTAATCTGGTTTCTCAGCAGCCGAAAAACCTACCAAGACTTACAAAACCCCTGTTTTCCAAAAAGTGAGTTTTTCAGGTCGGCCCAAAACTCCGCTCAGGGACTTGTGTTGAAAAATCAGCTTGAGGGCCATCCCCACCCTTTTCCCCTAACAACATGACTGTGTAACAGTCGCCGATAGAGGCAGGGGGGTTGGCAGCTGGCGCCAGCCAGGGGTCTGAGGACAGAGTCTAGTGGAGGAGGTTGGGTACTAAAAAACGCTCAAAAATCGCATTTTTGGGCTTAAATACAGCTAAAAAGTTGGTTTTACAGCAGTTTTAATGTCTGAAATTCTAATAAAATGGTAAAAACATTTGCTAAAAAATTAGCTGCCAGAAATCGGGGGGGGGGGGTCGGAAAATAGTCTGGAGAATACATGTAACAGGGAAGCCTGGGGGTCTCCCCCATACCAAATACGCCAGACCCCCGACAGTTCAGTCTCTAAAAACCCACCATTGAAAGCGATTGCTGCAAAATTTCTTCAGCCTTCTGCCGTTTCTGTTCGTCCTCAGGCAAAGACTCGCAAACAAACTTGAACGATTTGCCAGGATGACATTTTGATATGTGCAGTTGTAACTCAGTCTTGGTGGCTTTGCGCACAGCTGGAGAGCTCTCTCCACTGGCGCAGTAGAAACACTCGTACTGGAACAACTGCAAGTGCTCGGCAAACACGTGAGCTTCCAGTTCCTCCACGCTCTCTGCAAATACAATTGAATACCTTTATTTTACTAAATGAATAAAGTAGTGAGTGAG
>JASANB010006902.1:0-27707 GCA_030248155.1 Sabatieria punctata
TGAGTGACTGTCAGATCGGCTCCTACACGCCTTTTTGAGGCATAAGTGGCTGGAGCTGTCTTGATGTCGCTTGACAACAACAATGCAGAACAACTGCAAGTACAAGACACTGAGCAAGACTACCAAGATGCCTCTGAGCATGCCATCTCAAGCATCAAGGACAGAACTCTCTACATCCCCACAGCTAGAACCTGTCTTGAGACTATGTCTCTAGAGGCCACAAGCTACTGCCAAGTCCATTGGAATGGAGAACATGCCTGACTTCCAGCCTCAATTCCTCTACAGAGTCCGCAATGCGCTAGAAACGATCGACTTCCCAGTAAGGCATTCAGAGACAATGTCTTACTTGAAAACCTGTGCATAGACGAGCAACTTTTCCTACCAGAACTGCCTTATTTGGAACGCTCCTCAAAGAGACGTTTTTTGTGCCTGTATGGCATCCCTGTCCAGGAGACAGAAGCCAACATAGAAACATGGTTAAAGGAAAAGGGACTCAAGCTGACTGGAGGTTTCCGTTGGCTGACCTATCCAGAAACAACCATCCACACCAGACAAGGCAGATCGATCCAGATAGAAGCTCCCAGAGAGCTGGAGACTCCAGGTTTTGCCTGGTACCAATCATCCATGGTCAGGAAGGAGGAAAATCAACATGTGGTACTCCGAAATGGGGCTGCCATGCAAGCGGTCCTCAAAAAGGGACATTACAGTAAACACTGCAATCCACCAGAAGCCAAGACTGCTGAGGAGGTAGTCACAGTCCTAATCGATGAAGAACCAGCTGAGGAAGGTCAAGAGCGGCCAGTAGCTCATATCGAGACACTGACATTTGCTGCATGGCAGCTACAGCAAAGGTAGCTAGGAGTTCAGTACACTTCTTTTGTCACCTGAAAAACAACAGCTTAAGGACAGACTGCCCATTGAGTATGGCAACAATGTCACTGCCTTCTTTACCAAAAGCTTTGTTTTCTCAAATCACTACCCCTGCAAGTTTGTTGTGGATGGAGAGACTTCTACTTCCACAGAGCAGTACCTCTTCGTCAAAAAGGCCAGGCAGGCAAAAAGAAGACAGAGTAGCAGATGAAAGAAAACAATGATAGAGTTTCAGTAAAGAGGCTAGGTGAACAGATTCACTGGCCAGACCATGTGACATGGTACAAGGTAAAGTCACTGAACAGTGCTGGAGGTAGCCAATGAGGCAAAGTTCAGGCAAAACCAGAACTACGCCATCAACTTTTCTTGACATGTGGCACCAGACTGGTGGAAGCATGTGCAGACAAGTTGTGGAGAAGTGGCGATGAATTAGGAGACCCTAAAAACAACAACCCTGATGAATGGACTGGGACTTCAATGTGTTCGGTGACCTACTGACACCTGCGAAGAAGACTCATGAGTGAATATCCAGCAGAATCTAAAGAAGTTCACAGAAGAAGTGGAAGAGGTGTAAAACGTAAGTGCCTTGTGCCTTTCTCAGTGATGATTGTTGTTGCCGATAACTTTACATAATGCTCTCTACACACTCAGGCACTTTACCCACAATCTTATTGATCACAAGCCCCAGTCTCACATATTTGTAGTAGGAAAAATGAATAACAAGTCAAAACAAGGTATGAATAACATGACACATGAATAACAAAGTCTAGACGACGCCGTGACGTGTATAGGAAAGTTAGAAAAGGTTACTAAAGCAGCTACATGGCAACATTCCCCAAGCAAAGCTAATAGCTTTTCTTTAGTTGTGAAATAGGACGCTGAGCTATAGCCGTCTTTAAGCAAAGCAAGCATATCCTTTGTAACATTAAACAGAAATTGGCAATGATAGGAAGCATGGGCACTGTAATAACTAATATGATTAATATTGCAAAATGTTTTCAAAGCAATTCTCATCAACCAATTCACATGGTAGTAACAGTATCTTCCAGCTAAAAACCCATGTCAGATTCCACGTTTTGCAGTTCCTTTTTCGGGGACAGACGTTTGCTCTTTGCAATTTGGTGGTCAATGAATACTAGTATTCCTTCCAAGTCAAATCTCACATTCTTAATGGAGCAGTTGACTTCACAAATTTCCTTTGATTACAGCATGGTTGAAGTTTAGGGTAGTAACAGCCTCGGTGCCTTTAGGGTCACACAATGTTGAAAATGCAGTGGAGCCACATATACAGCTAAAGCGCATCCATGTTGAACTTGCAGCTGAACTCAACTTTGCCCCGTTAGACAACTGTAACAACCACTGAAGTTGAGGGGGTTTTATCAACTGATTCTTGTCCGTTTTTGAAAACAGTCTGAGATGTTTTCAACAGGTTAACTTGTATTTCTAATGCTGCTACACTGTGGTACTGAGCTTCTAGGTCTTTGCCGCTTCCAGATATAGAGAAACCTTGGAGTTGTAACGGAATGAGCTTGTCCTGTTGTTTGAACACATCTTCCAACCTTAGGTCATTGCAGATACAGAAAACAGTTTTATCTTATGGGGTGCATTGACACAAGTCTTAAGAGAAGTATCAGTCAAATTTTTGAGCTCTCATCCGATTTTTGCATTGAAGACCACCAACAGTGCCTGCAACTGCCTGGCAAGCAGCTGATCAAGAGATCAGAACTCGTTCTGACACCATCAGTTACAAAGGAGGTTCCAAGTATCGGAGTTGGAGGATTGGTAATGGAAACCAAAGTTATCTCAATCCTTCAACGTTTTCTTTAATGCCAGGTTTGTATATTTGACTGTTTGCCGACTGTGTCGTCCTTGTACTGTAGCTGAATCGTTCCAGTTGCTCTAACTTCAGGTCTGGGCATCGAAACATAAAACACAGTGTCACTTGTTGGCACAGCAAAAGTTCTGTAAAAGAGACAAGCTGCAGAACAAACGAAACAGCCGCAACCCCAGCAACCACAACTTTCAACACAATAGCTGAAGCCTGGGGCCTTGTTAGCTTCTTTTGGCAATTCCTCAATGAAGGCGTTTTTCTTTACATCTTGGCATGTTGTGCCAGAACAACTTCCTACAGCTGGACACCGCTTTATTGATGCAACACCCATTTTGTAGCTTCTTGAGAAGTAAAGGTTTTCAGGTTCACAGATGAGGCTGACATGATCGACTTGGATGGTCAATGTGCCTACAGCCTCGCCATCTGGATTCTGTATCAGGAGACAGCTGTCTTGTCCAGCTGGCACCAATGACATCCTTGTTTCCTGAGACACAGTGCAAACCATTTTTCCTCCTTCTTCAACGATGCACTCTGATTGTTGGGCTTGCAACGTAGTCATCTGAGAACAACCTTGCACTATTGTGCACTGAACGCACATCAGAAGCAACATTGTTTAATTATAAATGCCAATTCGAATTGTTTCCTGGGTTGTTTCCTTCTTGTCTATGACCTTCAGATGATCAACAGAGGAGGCTCTGAAGCTATAGGATCGTTGTTGTCAAACCCTCATGCAATGAGGAAGGTACATGTCTTGATAAAGCCTGCGTTTGAAATGGTAGTACAAGCGAAACATTTGTTGGCAACAGATATAGAAACAGTAGGAGACTCCATAACAGCTTTTCAGTATGCATCTTGCTCCCAGCAGAATGTAGTACATGGTGGCTGATACAACATAAACAAGCAGGAAACCCACTATTATTGTCCAACGGTTGGCACACTGAGGGTTGAATATGAAGTCCTTACAAACTCTGCATTTTGTGGCCTCACAGAATGGTTCTGCCTTGCATTGCTTTCCTTCATGCTTTACAAGTGCCCCATTTTTCCAGAACTTCACGACAATCTCATGGTCTTGTAAGCTCAGTTCCAATGGAAGCATGAATGTTGTCTCTGTTCCTGGGAAAGTTGTTTGGAAACAGAACGGCTTGGAACACACTTCCACCATGTTGACAAACTTTTCATTATGTTCTATTAACACTCCACCTTGGATACATGTAACTAAGCATCCATCACAGGAGTCTTGAAACTGAATGAGTTGGTTTTCGGTCACCATCCGTTAAGACGCCTGTACGTCTATCTAATAGTGGTTCTACTACACCATTCCACTCAATTATATCAAGTTTTCCAAATTTTCAATACGACACACAAATCCGTCCGGCCCAAACGTCTAGGCCGTTCAGGTGAGGCTAATGTTCCAAAGCTCTCAAAACTTGTGGAATTGCCATATCAAAAATAAAGATCGAATCGTACCGTCGAGAATGTCGCGCTAGCTCAATAACTTGACGGTCTGATCTTTTTTTACAAAGAAGGCAGTACTTGAATTTACAGCACCATTATTCCAAAAAATATTTTGCCAATATATGGGCACGTTCAATTTTTGTTTTCAGTTCTTGAGACGGATTATGAATTTCTTGTAGAGCAATGGTGTCGCAATTAGAAATTTCGTCCAGAATAAAACTGCCATTTACGATCAAATACATGGCCTGTCAGGCCGTTCACATTATAAGAAGCAATCTTTAGAAAGACCCTAATACTTAGCGCGGTTTTTGCGGCTTCTCTGAATTCTTCGTTTCCTTCTCCTGCCTCGCACCCTTTTCGCTCACCAATGAGTTACTTCGACCTCTGTTTGAGGACACAGAGTTACTTCTGGTAATCGGTTTTTTCTTCTGCTGTGCAGCAGGTTTGGTTCTCTTGGCAGGAGGGTGTTCACTGCTCAGTCCACGTTTACGTACAACCGAATCAGGCTCATCTATGTCCACCATCTCGTCAGCCTCCTCGGCAGAGGACGCAGACAGTGTCTGATCAATCACGTTCTCAGAATCTTTATCTGGTCCCAACAACGTTTGCTCAGAGTCGGCTACAGTACTAGATCTAGGCACCTCTCTAGTCAAACCGCCAGGAACTGGAGCGGGCTCGATAAACATGCTGTGGTCTATCTGAGTTATGGAACTGTGCGGGCTGAGCGCCGGAAATTCCTCGACATCAAACAACTGTACCCCTGGGCAGGTCCATGAAGTGTGCCCTTCCTTTCCACACTTGCCACACGGTGCTTTACACTCACGCACAAATACTTTGTTCTCTTTGGGTTTTAACCTTAAAATTGGGTAAAACCATTGAATTGTCAACACCGAATATGATACATTGATACACCTGCCGAACTGGTTATCCACGTCGCCAACTGCCATGCGCGCAGCACAGCGGTGCTTCGTACAAACTGCCCAAAGTTGATTTGAAAGAAATCATTAATTTAATAATTAGATATTAACGGAATTCCGATTCTAAATAGCAGTCACAAAATTGTGTCAGCCTCTCATTGCGAAAAGATCGAGAAAATCGCCGAAAATACCAGAAAAATCGCTCTTAAAGCTTAAAAACGAACGTTCCGTACAGACAGACAGACAGACAGACAGACAGACAGACAGACAGACAGACAGACAGACAGACAGACAGACAGACAGACAGACAGACAGACAGACAGACAGACAGACAGACAGACAGACAGACAGACAGACAGACAGACAGACAGACAGACAGACAGACAGACAGACAGACAGACACCACGCTTTGCCATTTATAAGTGGATCACAGAAATTACAAACATTGCTTGGCATCTTAGTTCACTGATCATCAAATTTAGTTTAGTAGTTGTACTGTAATTATAAGTGCATACATAAATGACAACTATTAAATCATTCACCTTTTCTTTTGCCTTCCTTTCATTCCTACCGCCGGCTTTGCTTCACAGCCTTCTTTACTCAGTCATTATTACTATTGTTAGTGCTTAGTGCCCTCGTTTCGATTCTTTTTCTAAAATTCTCCCATTTTAGAGCCCTTTGAATTAAGACTTGGTTTGAGGGCTGCTGAGCGCAGCACAACAAATTGTAGTGTTTTAGCTCTTATTTAGGAGCTGTCTGCCGAGCCAATTAGCCAAACTAATGCTCCGTTCCCTTGGTAAAGTTATTAACTCACCCAGTCTAGAATCGAAGATTGCGTCTGTAAGTCTGTAGAATGAGCACTCTAGCTGTGTTATTGATCTACAGCTGCAGTGTGGCAGTACAAATGGCATCGGTGCCGGTGCATCTGGCTTTGGTCTGCGTTCTGGTCCGGTTCCGCAACAGCGCTGTCTTTAACTTTCCATTTTTCAAACTGCTCTTGTCTCTGACTGTTGGAGACCTGCTCTACTGCGCAGTTGCCCCTCCGCTCTCCATACTGGGTCAGTTGGGAGTTCTCCCCAGAGAGACCGGAACTGTCGTAGCCTTTCTCACTTATTTTGAACTCTTGTCCAACTTTCTTGGCCTCTTCTTTGTAGCCATCAATCGACTTCTCTTCTTGGTCTTGATGCCGCTTACTGCTGAGCTGGTGAGTGTCAAAGATTTTCTCTGAGTCTAGATCCCAGAACCTAGGGGCCTTAATACTTGGGTATCGATGGCAAAATACCCAAACATTATTTGCAGTACTGGACACGGCAAGTTACATTTGCATGTGCAGTCATTCAGTATGGTTGCGCTACCGCAGTTTCTTCTCTACTCTTGCACCCAACTGGTCATGTAAGATTGTTTGTCTCATTCTCCTTTAGAATGTTTTACAGCAGGCAAACAGTTTCAGCACACCTTTGAAAACAGTACTATTGGCTACTTTCCTAGGGTACTGGAACCGGGCAGCACCGCAATCGTTGTTCTGACAGTGGCTTTTGTTGGTTGCTTGAGTGCTTCTATGTCTGTCACATTCTTTTGTTACCTAATTTGCATAGGAAAACACGTTCACTACAAAATCACAAGCCTCATACCAAACAACAGTTTCCATGCTGAGGCAAAACTGACTTTGCAGGCAGTCGCAGTTACCGTCTACGCGGCTGCCGGTTTCATTAGCGCTTTCTTTTACTTTTTCGTTTGCGACCTTACCATGTGTAACGATTTGCATAACATGTTTGACTTGGTTTTCTGCTACGCCAGTTTTTCATTGGGTTCTATGACTGCTTTCATTATGAGTAAGGATTTGAGAGAACACCTGCGCAAAATTCTCACACTGGACCACACAAAAGTTGTACCACTGAATGCTGAACAGCAGTGAACTGCCATGTTGCACATGTTGCAGGAGAAAGGTAGATTTCGCTTTGTACATTTTCTATTTTCGTATTTCAGTTGATTATTTTACTGCCTTGAAGTTTTGTTTTAATCTTTCCAACCAAATAACCCCAATAACAGCTTGTTTGATGTGTGTATGTCGCAGCGAATAACTGATAATATTAGCCACTCCCACTACATTCACCTTTGTCAATTGAATGAAACACAATTTTCGTAACTATCAAGAAACTACTAGAGCACATAACATCCACTAGTAAAATAACAGTACTGCTGAACAGAGATGCCCCCTGTTGATGTTTGCCTTTTGGCTTTTAGACAATACCTAGTACATAGAATATCAAATATTATTGCTGCAAGAATTACAGATGTTTTGATTTTGAAATTCATTTTATGTATATTTTGGCGCGTTCTGTTTCCATTGGATTTCACAGTTTGTATTGCGTTCTCTATCGATAACCAAGAGCGACTGCAGGAATACTGTACTGTTATAATACTGTACGTACTGTTTTGCTATACAAAAAACTTTAAAATGTGAAAAAACAGAGTGAAAAAAGGTGTGTACTGTATTTGCTCTTTAGTTTTCGTTTTTACCCCTGGGTTTAGGAATTGAAACGGATTTGTATATAACATCCACTGATCTAACCCTTCTGTCATTGTTTGTTTTGTTAGTAAACGGCTCTCTCTCTCTTCATTTGGTGCCAAGACAAAATTTTGTTGTTGTGTTGTTGTGCACCCACCTCTCCATCGTTCCTCAACCGCTCCAAAGCCCATCCACGCCCACCTACCAAGCCAAGCCCACCAAGTCCCACCACCACCGAGTCCAAGTTCCATGTGTTCCACAACCACGACCACTACTCCATCGTTCGTCTCAACCTCCTACCACTACCACGTCCAAGCACCACCACCCAGTTCTACGCCGTCCCAGCGGAGTAGACGCCTGCAGCCCAGTCCACCAAGTTCCATGCATCCATGTCCACCAGCCCACCAGTTCCACTACCAGTCGTTCCAAGCCATACTACAACTTCTCCGAGACCACCAACAACAACAGTATGAGCAATCCCAGCTTACCCTATGCATGCTTCTCAAGTTTCAAGACGAACACATTCAGCTTCGACAACAGCAACAGATCCGTTTCCGTGAGCTCATCCAATCCCTTTCTCAACCTCGCGAGTCCCCAGTGACAAAGTCAAAAACCCACAACCTCCATTCACGTTTGGCAGGAGAGAAGACAATTGTTCAGGAAGACATAGAGCCAGCTGACGCGACATCAGGTAATGGTGACAGAAGAAAGGCAACAAGGAGAAGAAGGAAAATGATGGGAAAGAAAAGAAAGATCAAGAGAAAAAGGAAGAGAAGAAGAAGGCAACGGAAGGGAAGAAAGAGAAGAGGGAAGAGAAGAGTGTTTTTGCGTTTGCGTTCGTTCACCGAGAGATGGAAGCGTGCGTCACCAATGACAAGACGCCAGATCAGGGCCAAGGCGCAGCAAGGAGGGAATGTCGCCCGCGCGAGACGGAGTCATCATGGCGTCAACGTAGAGCGGATGTTTGGAGGTGCGGAGTCAGCAGACGCCAGGCAGTCATCAATTCAGTTCGTTTCCTATCCCCGATTGTCAGGCACAGCGGCGGCCCAGTGGACACTCGCCTGATGGGAGAGTGATGAAACGGATTTGTATATAACATCCACTGATCTAACCAGGGTTGTATATTTTTCCGAAAAAAACCTCGGCCTGTTTTTTTCCAGTTTTTTTCCTGGGTTTTTTTCCGGTTTTTTTCCTATATCGCGGAAAAAAACTCCAGCCCAAGTTCTGAGTATCCCAGGCTGGTTTTATGATTCCTAACGCTTTCTAGCGCCTTCCTCAGTCTTGTTAGACCAGAAATACACGTGTTACATAGATATAAATCACGAAACAGGCATGAAACAGTGCCTGACAGGTTCCATAAATAACGCTATATGCAAATTTTCTTACAGCAGTTTCCATTTTTGTTTTTTCATGCCAAATTTGGTCTTTTTTGTTGTTTTTCTAGCAGTTTTGAGTCAGTATGGCCTATTATACATAGCAAAAGTCCATTTTTTAAACAAAAAATGACGTAAATTAGCTATTTTTAGCTTGAGTTTTTTTCCGCGATTTATGTTTTTTTCCGACCCTTAGGAAAAAAACCGGTTTTTTTTCCGGAAAAAAACAGTTTTTTTCCGGTGTTTTTTTCCCACCTCACATCCCTGGATCTAACCCTTCTGTCATTGTTTGTTTTGTTAGTAAACGGCTCTCTCTCTCTTCAGAATATACTGTATTTTGCACTATCTTCGCATTTTTCCAAAACATTTGTATATTTGTATAAATTTGTATACATATTTATTTATTTATTTATTAGAAAGCTCCAGAGGCTTGTTAAGCCCCAAAGAACAAAGTCCACTTTATGGGGCACAAAAATTCAAAACGGCTCGAGTGTGCCTGCTGGTCAGTTCAGTACAGCATACCAACAGCGTACGTAAAAACTGACAGAAACGTACGTATACAAGCAAAACATAAGCAGTCATAACAAACTTTTAAGATTCAAAGTTCATAAATCTGTGCAAATGCCGTTCCGCAATAAACTAAGCAATACTAATTAAGGTGCCATTCTTTATCTTGACTCTTTCCCCCAATTGTCTTTTCTCCTTCAATGATATCCAAAGCTCTTTCTGAATGCGGCGTTGGCTTTCCGACAAATCCGGCTTAACAAACACACGGCTCCAGGTTCTGCATTTGCGCAACTCCTTTGCCTTGTTCAGCAGTAGTCGTCGATGGCTGTCGTTTGGAACAGTAACAAGTAAAGGACGTGACACACCACCATCAACTACGTTCGGCTAACCCAGACGTTTGGTTTTTGATGCCTGAAGCGACCGAACTCCCAACATTTTGGCCAGAGAGTTTACTGTCTTAACGTCAGTAAGACTAGAATTCGATCTGTTGTTACAGTGACTTTCAGGCAGACCGTACAGCACCAGATTTTGTCGTCGGTTCCAGCGCTCTTGAAATTCAGAAATTTTTCGGTCCAGAACTTCCTTTTCTCTCATCGATTCTTCCAAGCGCTTCTGTAAATCCCGTGCAACATTCTGCAACTTTTCTGAAATGTCAGCTTGCGGTTTATTCCCAGAAGTTCGAGTCTTTTTCGCTTTCTCGCATAGGCTGTCATTTTTAACAGTTTGCTGCTCGGCAGAATTGGCCAATGATTTAATCGCTGTATAAACAGTTCCAATTGACAAAGTACGACAGTGCTTGCAGCGATAAAAACAGTTGTCCTGCAGTTTTCGACTCAGCTCTGTACATTTGACGTGATAGAAGCCACAACAGAAGATGCAGAGCACTGAATCAGGTAGATTTTCCAAATCTCGAACAGTTTTGTGACACACCTTGCAAGGAACGACACCATTTGCAGTTTTCTTGATCTTCTCTGCCATTTTGATTTTACATACACAAGCGCTGATAAAACCAATACATTTAAACCAGGCACCTCGAACCGACCGCCCGCCAGGCGGGCAGCTTTACACTCCCCCTATTTTTTATATAATTGGATATACAAGCCCATACTAGGAGAAAGAGAGAAATTAACCGGGTTCTGCGCAAGCCAAGCCATATTTTAGGCAAAACTATTAGAGAACATAGATAGGAAGGAAGACAGCTTCTTGTCTACAGTTCACTGGCCATAACCATCTTGCTCTCTCTTCTCACGTTCATTGGTGATGTCAACAGCATCATTCAGCGAAAAAGGACTGGAGCACGAACTGTTCTCTAGCTGACATAGACGTTCTTTCAGTTCACTGTTCTCTTTGCGTAGCGCTTCGATTTCGAATGAGAACTTTTGCTGACTCTCCAGAATACATGTGAAAACTTCAGTCTGGTTGGTGACTTGTTCGGTATTCTCGGCTAAATCATAATCAGAAAACGAAGCTGCTGCAGACAAGACAGGTTGCTGAAGTTCTGATATTTTCTGTTCTAGTCTGGCGATCATTTGATTCATTTTTCGCATTTCTGATTGCATTTCAGTCACTCTGTCACTCAGCTCTTCAGGGTGTTCTGTTTGATCAGCACCCAGAAGTGGCATTGCTGCAGGAGTTGTCAGAACGCTGGTACTGGCTGCCATTGCGCCATGACCAAGCCTGGTGCAATGATCAGTTCCAGTTTCGGTCTTCCTGCTGAACGTGTAGATCACCTGTTTGATCAGATAAACCACTATATGTATAAGGCCAATAACACTGGCCCCTATCCAAAAGTCAAACACACCTCCGATCTTGGCCACAAAACCTGACCAGCTGGTTCGCTGCTCCACAGTGAACTGAATGTAATCCTGAAAGGCTACTGTAAAGTTGTTGTCATCATCGTTGTCATTGTCATTATTACTGTCATAGTTGTCATCATCATCTTTGTCATCATTATTGTCATTGTCATCTCTCATTGGTCATGTCAGTCCTTGGTCAGTCATCAGTTTGGTATCAGTAAACATTTCAAACATAGTCATCATAGCTGTCAGTGGCGTATCCTGGGGGTGTAGGGTGTGTACACCCCCTTTGCGGTGGAGGTAGGAAGAAAAAGTCTGTCAAAAATATAAGAAACTAATGAATTATGTACGAAAACTGTCTATTTTGTGCTCAGAATGCCTTCTAAATGCGTTTTTGAAGGCCAAATTTTCAAAATTTTCTCGCCCTGGTCGGCTCGCCCTGGTCGGCAGAAGCCCAACCAGGCCATTATAAACTACTAAAACTTGTAATTTCTGTTAATTTTAAGCTCGGAATGCGTTTTAAACGCGTTTTTGAAGGCTAATTTTGCTAAATTTTCTTACCCTGGTTGGGCAGCGGCCCAACCAGGCACTTTCAAAATTTTACACTCCCTATCCAAAATCCTGGATACGCCACTGATAGCTGTCATTGTCATTATTACTGTCATAGTTGTCTGTCATCATCATCATTGTCATCATTATTGTTGTTGTCATCTCTCATTGGTCATGTCAGTCCTTGGTCAGTCATCAGTTTGGTATCAGTAAACATTTCAAACATAGTCATCATAGCTCTCACTGTCATTATTACTGTCATAGTTGTCTGTCATCATCATCATTGTCATCATTATTGTTGTTGTCATCTCTCATTGGTCATGTCAGTCCTCAGTCAGTCATCAGTTTGGTATCAGTAAACATTTCAAATATAGTCATAATCGTTGTTATTGTCATTATTACTGTCATAGTTGTCTGTCATCATCATCATTGTCATCATTATTGTTGTTGTCATCTCTCATTGGTCATGTCAGTCCTTGGTCAGTCATCAGTTTGGTATCAGTAAACATTTCAAATATAGTCATAATCGTTGTTATTGTCATTATTACTGTCATAGTTCTCATCATCATCACTGTCATCATTATTGTTGTTGTGATCTCTCATTGGTCTTGTCAGTCCTCAGTCAGTCATCAGTTTGGTATCAGTAAACATTTCAAATATAGTCATAATCGTTGTTATTGTCATTATTACTGTCATAGTTCTCATCATCATCACTGTCATCATTATTGTTGTTGTGATCTCTCATTGGTCTTGTCAGTCCTCAGTCAGTCATCAGTTTGGTATCAGTAAACATTTCAAACATCATCATCATCGCTGTCATTGTCATTATTACTGTCATAGTTGTCATCATCATCATTGTCATCATTATTGTTGTTGTCATCTCTCATTGGTCTTGTCAGTCCTCGGTCAGTCATCAGTTTGGTATCAGTAAACATCTCAAATATAGTCATAATCGTTGTTATTGTCATCATTACTGTCATGTTGTCATCATCATCATTGTCATCATTATTGTTGTTGTCATCTCTCATTGGTCTTGTCAGTCCTCAGTCAGTCATCAGTTTGGTATCAGTAAACATTTCAAATATAGTCATAATCGTTGTTATTGTCATTAGTGCTGTCATAGTTGTCATCATCATCATTGTCATCATTATTGTTGTTGTCATCTCTCATTGGTCTTGTCAGTCCTCGGTCAGTCATCAGTTTGGTGTCAGTAAACATCTGTCATTGTCATTACAGTAGGTAGTGAAGAATTTGATAGTTTTGTGTGAGTGTTGTTGTGTGTATCTTCCTGTGTGGTTGTCGTGTGTGATTCAGTGAGTGCATGTGTGTTGTGTTATACAAAGACTAACAAGTAAACGACTCCACTTTCCTTTCATTGGTGCCAAGACCCTTCGAGCCTGCCTTCATTCACTTCTGCTACAAGTCCTGCTGCAAGCTACTCCCATTTCCAGTTTCTTCTGTTTCCACATCTCAAGATCCAGTTTGCTTTGGTTCGTGATCATCAGGCACAGATGTGGCCCTCAGTTGATGCTCACATGTTGTCCACTGCATTTCATGACTGCCTCCAACTTTTACAAGAACAAAACCGGCGATTGCAGCTCGAACAGCAGCAGCGTTACCGAGTGTGGCAGATGGAACAGACTGAACAGCGCCAGCGCCTTGATCATATGTTCGCCCAATACCTGTCTCAATGCAGTAAGGCTCCTGTGAAAGAGGATGAAGCTTCGTGTTATGGCACTTCGGATGTCCGAGTCAGCTCATTAAATACTCTCTTCAGTGGGTTAATGGTCGATCCTCCTTCCATCGGGCATTCCTGTTCAACCAAGGAGATTGTTTGGTGCAGAAAGGCTCCCAAGAAAGCTGAAGTGGCAGTGAAGGAAGTCAAGGAGAAGAAAGAGGTGGAGAAAGATAAGGAGGTGGTGTTAGATGATGGAGCTCCGGTTATTCTTTGTTTGGCACAAGGCCATTTTGAGTCCAGTTCTCTTGATGTTGTGCAGCAAGCACCTTCTCAATGCGCGCTTATTGGGGCACACGTGGACGATCCCATTGCTGTGACCTCTGCCGACACTACAGATTCGGCTGTATTTGTGGGTACTCTCCAGGACATCCAGCATGGTTCAGTTGTTGGTTCGTTGCAAGTGCATTCAGTTGTGCGTGGTTCTGTGTTCTTTGAAATGGCTAGAGGAGAGGAAGGAGAATGAAGTAAGGTAAAGAGAGTTAGAAGGAAGGGAGAGGAAGAGAAGGTCGAAGAGGAAAGAGGAAAGACGTTTAGAGGAAGAAGAGTGAAGAGGATAAAGACAAGTGGAGTGAAGAGAGTGATGAGGATTGAGGTGATGAGAGGAAAGTGGAATGTTAAGAGAAGAGGAAGGAAGAGAAGAAGGATGATGAGATGTGAGATTATGAGAGGTGGAAGGAAGCAACGAAAGTGGAAGATGAAGAAGAGAAAGAGGATGAAGAAGAGAAAGATAGTGAGAAGAAGAAAGAGTCTGAGAAGAAGGCAGAGAAGAAGAATGATGTTTCGTTTGAGTTCGTTGCATAAGAGATGGAATCCCATTTCTCCTATGACAAGTCGCCAGATGATGACAAAGGCGCTGAAAGGCTGGAACGTGGCACGCAAGAGATCGAGTCAACATGGTGTCAATACAGAGCAGTTTTCCGGAGATGCCGAGTCAACAGAGGCGGAGCAGTTCCCGCAGTTCGCTTTCCCTTGATTGTCAGGCACAGCGGCGGCCCAGTCGACACTCATCCAAGGGGGAGTGATGAAGAATTTGATAGTTTTGTGTGAGTGTTGCTGTGTGTATCTTCCTGTGTGGTTGTCGTGTGAGATTCAGTGAGTGCATGTGTGTTGTGTTATACAAAGACTAACAAGTAAACGACTCCACTTTCCTTTCAGTAGGTATACCTGAACCTGAACCTGAATCTGAATCTACTTGAAAATAAGAGTCAGTTGTCTGGTCATTGTTGGTTGTAATGTTGCTGTTCACTAGAATCTGTATTTTGACTTACCGACTGTTGCTTGCGAATTAGTAATGGCATGTCTCCTTCAAATTGGTTTTTAGATTTTGATACAAATGGAAGCACAAATGTTTGTTGGCATGGAGGTGTTGCTCGACATTCCTGTTCGCAATACTTATATAAATTGTCCATCCGCCACAATGCATCAGACTGATTTGAAGCAGCACTGAGGCAGTTGACAAAATGGGTGGCATGCTGCTCAAATGAACACACAGTGGTGTCGGCTTCTGGCTTAGTGTTTGGTAGGGCGAATTTCCACAAAAAGTTAAGCATGACAGGATGACACTTGCAGCTGTTGAACAGCTGCCTGCGGAAACAGTTAGAAGCACACACTACAGTGTGCGAATTGTCTGGTCGGCAGATTCCTGTCAACTCTTCAGAGAACCTGAACACTCGATTGACACTCAGGGACAGTAGTGTGCTGAGGTTGAGGTCGGTAACTATCAGATGACCATCAACCGTGATCGCCAACATTTTTGAATCGTTACTTTGCACATAGTAGTCCATGTAAACCGAACTGAGTCCAGGGTCAGGTGGAAATAGAACCCCAAAAACGAGTCCGAACAGTCCCTTTTTGCTGGGCATAGCTGCGTTTATAATCTCCACCTTTCTTCTCGTTGAGCTAGTTGAGCCATTGGAAAACAGACAGCTCACTGCTTCCACCACCCACAACTGAGGAAAGATACATATCTTATGCATACTACGCAGATGCCCCATGTTGACAAATTTTTCCAGATGTCAGTTTCGTAATCAGCGGCAAAAACTGCATTAGGTGATATATATTTGATGGCTCTGTGCCCTACATGAGACTGAATTGAATCACCTTTCAAACGAGCATGTAATAACAAGTGCAGCCGTTTTCTACCCAACTCATAAAAATGCCCTTATGTTCAAAACTAGGCAGCGTAGAGAGAAAATATTGCTATTTTCGGGATCAGCAAAAAACTACATAAGAAAAACTGCTTTGTACCAAGGTCATGCTAGCAAGTAATGCCACTCAAGGAATACTGTCGGTCACAAATTTGAACGCAAATTTCTCCCGATCGAGAGCGAATCTAGCCACTTTGAGAGGGCAAAACACCCCCCTCCCCTTAAACAGCACTGCTGTACTGCGCTCCTTTTGTCTGGCCAACTCATGCCTAACTTTTGTTAAAACAAAAAGTTATAAAGATTTTTCATAAAAAAAACGGGCGAGTGGCATTTCGTGGAAATTTCGCAGTTTTCGGCGAATATCTCGCTAACCAGCTAAGATCTGGAAACAGTGGTACCAGAAAATGAAAGGCCATTGGAATAGCTACAAAACCATATACGAGTCGGGATCCTAGCTTAAGAAACGAATGAAGGGCGATCGTTTGAATGGAGACTGTCAGACACATGAAAATGAGCCCGAAAATTGCTACACTGTACCGACCGAACTTTGAGGGGGTGTAGCTGTTATTCCAAGGTAGTTCATAATATAACAGATTCCTAAAGCGTAAAGAGGCTTTACGGGTGACACACGAGCTCGGTTACTTCACCAGTTAAGTCTCATTAACCCTCAGGGGGTGTAGGAATTACTGTTGCTAAGTAAATTATAATTTTAATTTTAATTATATTTTTTAGAAATTTACTAATACAAGTAAATTAGTTGGTAAGTAAATTATAATTAAATTAAATTTCTACAAAAAGAGGGAAAGTTAATTATAATTATAATTTGTAAATTATACTTACCAAAAATAATTTACTTAATTTACTTAAAATATACTTAATTTGCTTACACACGCCTAGCTATTGCTGCACTTTTTGGCAGCATGCTAGTGCTGCGTGAGTGTCTGCTTTTATTATCTATAATCTACATCTTTCAATGGCTAACCATACCTACAGTGCAATTTTCCGTCCGCCCATCTACTGCCTTTCGTCTTTGAGCTTGTTTCTCTTAATCTCCCACAAAACAAACTACTCCAATTTATCCGCCAAGCTAAGTGTGGATATTAGGTACTTTTCAGCCAGTTTTGCTATGCGATAGCATATGTTCAGTCTCATAGGCATTGTCTGTTGTGGATGCCAGCAGAAACTGACTGGAAACAAACCCACTTGAGGTTGAGGTTGAGGTTCTAATTCTGACGAACTGTCATTATTACTGTTGACAGACATGGGCTATCATTTCGGCTGAGGGGTGATAGATTATCAAATTCTGAGGGGGATGGCTGAAGGGTGTAGCGGCGGGTGATGGGGGTTGAGAGATGGTAAGTCAAAAAGTCTGATTTTTCGCTAGAATTAAGGTATTTTGGCTTATTTTTTGTTTAATTACGTTGAAATAGTTTCAAGTTTCAAGTTTTCAACTTTATTCGCTACCCAAATAGACTAGTCTGAGCTAATTCATACCTAAACCTAGGCACACATTTATCATAATATTCTTCCAAAAATCCTGAAGGACGTAGCGGTAGCCTGAGGGGCTGTAGGTCAGAGCTTGAGGCGGGTAAACCCTCTCGCTTTGCTTAACCTGTGATACCCTCGTTTTGTTTTCATTCTAGATAACTGTTGTAGCATCCTTTATTAGATGGAAGCCAAGCTGAAGGTGTTAGCCGCCAAAATCAGGCCTATATTAAATATACTTTATGTACTTAATTTAATTAAATGTGGTAAGTAAATTATAATTAAATTAAATTTCTCTCAGATATGGTAAGTAAATTTAAATTTAATTATATTTCTCTGGGCATGTGGTAAGTAAATTATAATTTAATTATATTTAAAATAAATTTACTTAGCAACAGTAGTAGGAATCTGTTTTTCATCGCCAAAATTCGCTTTGAATTTGAAAGCAATTATCTCAGGAACTACATAAAGCACAACATCCTGGCAAAAACTTCAGCACTCTATCAATAATTTATTCCTCTTTCATTTAAAAAAATTTATTCTTTTATATATCGGTTTAGATTGGCGGTTGTTACAGCAAAAAGTCTGCTTGATTTTTTAATTAAATCAGTTGAGATTTGCGGTTTCTGCAGTAAAAATTCTACTGTGTTGTTTCTTGGCACACCCTGTAGTTGGCTGGTTGAATTTTGCAAAATCTTGATTCATCTCACCGAGTCCACATAGCATTGGGTCCTATCGACAATGCTGCGAATTCGCCTCAGTTCGCCCATGAATCATTGCTAATTTTCAGCGAATTTCAAACAGGGTGAATTTAACAGTACTCTCAAAGGGGTTAAAATGAAAAACTGTTTTTGTCATAAAGATGTTAAGCAATGAGCTGTTTGTTTTTTTGGTGAAACCTTCTTGTTATCATGGCTTATATGCAGACGAAACGTTCTGATAAGCTCCTGGGTCAGTTTCTGAATAAAATCCTTGGCTGTTGTGTTTGTGAGGCGGTCCAGCCGTTTAGCGATATTTTCGGCCACTTGTGAAGTAGACTGTCGTCGAAACATTGAGATTCCTTCACGCCATCTAAGCTTAAACACAGATGTGCACCTTACCAAATACAGTATAGATAAAAAAATGTACCATCGCTTTTTCGGCCTTCACTCAAACGTTTCGTTCTCAGTCACTTCTTTACCGATTTGGCTCAACTTTTCAGCAAAAATTAACAACATGGTTGTCTAAACATGCTGTAAGGTAAGTGCCAAAATTCCGACTCATACTGGTTTTATGACCCAAAAACTAGGAATGAGGGTGGTCCACGCAAGTCTATTTTTTCGGTAATACAAGGATACAGGCCTGAAACTTGCAGGAATGATTGGTGTTGCCATTGGACATAACATACTAAGCGGGCAGCCCTGTAGCTCAAAGGGCACTAAAATTGGGGAATTTCAAAGGCATGACTAAATATGACTTTTCTTCGTAAAACCGGCAAAATAACGATTCTAAAGATTTTCGATTTTCAAAAAACGCTGCAGGGATGATTTCTATGATGTGGAACAGAGTTTAAATATCAGGTTCATTCATTTGTCGAACCTCCTGCTACAATTTCTGTTGATTAACAACAGATTCAGTGCTTTGATTCTAGAAGGTGCGGATTTTTTAACTATGGGATTTTCACTCATGTTTTTGAAATTCCCCAATTTTAGTGCCCTTTGAGCTACAGGGCTGCCCGCTTAGTATGTTATGTCCAATGGCAACACCAATCATTCCTACAAGTTTCAGGCCTGTACTCCTTGTAATACCGAAAAAAAAATAAATTTGCGTGGACCACCCTCATTCCTAGTTTTTTAGTCATAAAACCAGTATGAGTCGGAAGTTTGGCACTAAATTTGCAGAATGTTTAGCCAACCATGTTGTCAATTTTTGCTGAAAATTTGAGCCAAATCGGTAAAGAAGTGACTGAGAACAAAACGTTTGAGTGAAGGCAGAAAAAGCGATGGGACATTTTTTTATCTATACTGTATGTACTGTATTGCTAATTGCGTTTGTGTATCTAGGAGCACATCTAGGATTTTGCAAAGGATGTAGAACTGTCAAGCTGTTCAACAAGGACGAGAAAATTGAATATTCCACTTAAAAAACGCATTTATTTCGTTTTTCTCATGTTTTTAAATATTTTTTCTTGCTAACAGAAATTGTGCAGCCTAATGTTACTACAACGGGTATCCGGATTTTGATTGTGAATGGATATGAATTATGACATATGTATGTTTTTGTTGGTAGGGTGTTGATTGGGCGCAGCATTTTCTGTACAATCAACTTGTATGACTAAAACTATGAAAGGCATGTTTTCTATTCATAGCTTATTGTTTCAGAACAGAATAATAATCTATTTCCATTAATAACAACCTAGCCACTAGAGTGCGAACTGGTATTGGGTATTGGGTATTGGGTATTGGGTGTATTGGGGTATTGGGGGTCTCAGGTATTGGGATTGGGTATTGGGCGCACAAAATGCTATCTGCGTGTCCGCAGTGTGGTGCACTTTTTATCTAGGTAACTAGGTAGCTAGGTATACCTAGTATTACCTAGTTAATATGCGGTAAAAGTACCTAGATTTACTTTACCTAATTGCTGGTTACTCTATTTAACCTAGTTTTACTTTACCTAGTTTTAAATCCACATAACTAGGTACTTCTAGGTAGAACAAGTTTACCTAGTTTGATATTTTCAGTTTTACGTTGCTTTTTCAGTCACCAAACCTTTAAATTTCCGGCTTTCCCACAATTACAGTGGCCCAGAGAATGAATTTCTGACTTATTTGATCAATAAAATACAAATATTTACTTGAAATGTGTCAAATTTCGTAAATTTTAACTCCACTAACTTCATCATTGTTCTATTGAACCAAAAATTAATATTTTTACTTGATTTCGAGCGTTTTAGGTTTACCTAGTATTGGGCTTTACCTAGTATTACTTTACCTAGTTTCTTAGCTGAGAACTTTACCTAGTATTACTTTACCTAGTTTTTTAGGTGACAACTTTACCGAGTATTACTTTACCTAGTTTCAAATTTTCAAAATGCACCACACTGCGTGTCCGTCATACAAACACATCTAAGTTCTGTAGTTCCAATGCATTTCTTTCTACATGTTTGTTCAGTTTAAATGCAGAGTCTGCTATACTGATACTGTATATACTCACCAAAGATAGTAGATAATATAGTGTACTTCGGGACCACTGTTGCTGAAAAAAGTCGGGTGACTCCAGTTGGCGCTGAAATTCGTGCTCCATGAACTTCTCGGCAGTTTCAACTTCAGATCTGTTCCACTCGCGATTGAAAATACTCCATTCATCTTCATAGACTGCAGTTGAATAATTGCGAATGAAGTCAATGAAAAACTCGCGTTGCTGTAGAAACAGTACAACGAACAAGTCAAAGTTGTAATGGTAGTAATGAGAGTAATTAGCAGCAACTCTTTCTGCAGTAACGATCGTCGGTTTAGTGCTTTGTTCCGATATAATAGTGCCAGTGTCTCTAACCGTCAAAATGACAAACGCGATTAACACTGCGTACCAGATTATAACCTCCCATTTAAATTTAGCAGTGTTTATGAGAGAGAAGCCGGCAATCGGAGTGCTTCCATAGAATTTGTTCTTCTGTAGCCAATTCAGAACCGGATTCAATCGCTGCAGATTGCCGTCCATTTTCACCAAACTGCAATACAGACACCAAAGAAAAGCTGGCGAAATGTTTGGTACTCAATAGGTCTCAGTCAGTACTCAATACTTCCGAAAGACGCAGTTTCAAATCTCCATCCAACGCAAACACTTTATAAGTGTCAGTCAGAGGTAGGCATTACTGTTTCCCAGCAAGTTAATTTATTTTTTGGGCAGAATCGGGTAGTAAATAGCAAATTCCTAGCAAGTTTATTTGGGCAAAGCGCCGCCTAGCAAATAAATAGCTAGTTTATTTCAGGTTGAGGGAGCGAGAAATTTGCTAGGAATTTGCTAGCAACTTACTAGGAATTTACGGGCCTCAGACATATTCATCGATTATCCCTATATTTCCCCGCTTGGCCAGGTACCGACTACCGGATGTGCTGCCAGGATATATACCCAAGCTTGGTTAGGCTACGTATATAGCTAAAGTAGGGCTAATAGCCAAGTACGTATGGACTGACGAAAGTCAGTCTCTTCTAGGCTGACAGTAGATTGGGCAAATAGAAAACTACTGAACGTGTTCATGTTAGAGATAAAATTAGAGAAAATTCTTGCTGGTGCTTGTCTTTCTGCTGTTGCTTGCTCAGCTTGTTGAAACTGATGTACAATGTATACTTTTGATTTTAAACGGTACAAGGGTTTTCCACTTATAAGACAAGGAAAATGCCCAAAATGGGCCACTTGACGCCTTTGGAAAAGCACGATCTTATAATAACTATGGTGGTGTTATGATCGGAAAGTCTCGCAGGCATCATTTGCTTGAGCGAAAAAGTTGAGCAAATTCTAGAAAATTGATAGCAAATAGATAGCAAATTTCTAGCAAATAGCAAGTTAATAACAAATTAAATTTTAAATTGCAGTGTCTAGTAAGTAAATAGCTAGTAAATATAATTTCTGACAGTTGCAAGCAAGTTAATGGCAAGTTAATTAGAAAATAAATTAACTGGGAAACAGTAGTAGGCATATCCATATGTTTCCGGATATATCTATCTATTTTCTTCATACAGTATATCCAGGTTTTTCTTTTTGATTCCAAATTTGAATGTGGGCGACGCTACCAACAACAGCAAAATTTACATATTTTCAGTACTCTGACGCAAATTCGCTGGCTAAAACTACAAAGACGTTATACTCTGGAGGGATTTAAAAGTACTATGTCAAGCTAGTTTCTTCCAGCGAAGGACAAAGCGCAGCAACGGTATTACAATACAAATCAATCATGGAAAGTGCCTAATTTTACATTTTCCATAGACGGAATATAATTGTAAACAGGGAATCTGATAAACAGGTCCACTGGATGGCCCGCATGGTCTAATTACGTAATGGGTGTGCGTTAATGTACTGATGAACCCTACGTACCTACATGCAGCTCGGGGATTTTCAGGTTCGAACTACGGTTTCAGCCAAAGGGGTTTTAACCAGTGGCGTACCCAGAATTTTGCAAAGCGGAGGCGTAAAATTTTGAAGTTTCCTGGTTGGGCCGCTGCAAAACACCGGCGAAAAAATTTCGCAAAATTACCCTTCAAAAACGTGTTTAAAAACCATTCGGAGCTTAAAATTGACAGAAATTACAAGTTTCATTAGTTTAAAGTGGCCTGGTTGGGAAGAAAACGCAAATTTTTGAAAATTTAGCCTTCGAAAACGCATTTAAAAGGTATTCTTCTGAGCATAAAATAGACAGTTTTAGTACATAATTAATTCATTTCTCTAATTTTTGTCTAATTTTCCTCCATACCTCACCGCAAAGGGGGTGCACACACCCTACACCGCCTGGGTACGCCACTGGTTTTAACGACCTAAAGGTCTCAGTGCCTGTCTGTTACAGTGTAGAGTGTTTACCTTACCCAGGCTAGGGCTAATTAAGGTAGTGGATTTTGGAGCCAACGAAACATGAACAATTTTTGAGTAGGTAGGTAAACTGTAATTTATTTCAGGCATGAACACATTTTTAATGACACACACTAAATAGTAGATTCAACGTTTTTGATATAACAGGCAACAAACAGATATCTCGAAGTATGGCCGCTCCGATGGGTTATAAGATATGCTGTTTGACAGGGGGAAAATAAATGGATTAACGGAATAATCCCAATATTAAATAGTTGAATGAGCTGATGTTCTTACGGCATAAAGCACTGGGGACCTGAACTGAGCCAGAACTCATTAAACAGTCAAATACACAAGGTAATCATTGATAATAGCAACGAACCATATTTCGATTTTGTAGCCTTCATTTTGCTTTTTCATTAGCGATCTTCATTCGTGTTCAAACATTTGTTTCCCACTACACAATTTCAAAGTTTTTCTTGTTGACTTGGCGGAACAGAAACCTTCGTTCAGGCCATGCTTTTCGTTTGCTTCTTCTTCTTCTTCTTCTTCTTCTTCTTACATTTCTGTTTGGTGCTCCTGCTTGATAGCGGAAACCAAAGATTTGTTTGAGAAGTGAAGTGTGTAAGGAAATAGTTCAAAACACGATCCACACGACCCACTCGCATTCAGCAGTGCTTTTGCGCCGGCTATAGTTACTGGTTAGACTAGGTGGGCTTTGGTCTTTGGAGTTAAAAAGTTGACATCCTATTATTTACATCATGGATACTGAAGCCAACAACCTTTAGCTTATTCATGTACCTTACCTTATTGTGATACTGATAGGGCCTACTTTGGAGCACTATTTAATTAGGTAACTACATACGTAGGTATATAAAGTACTACCTACCAGGTATGTGAGGTGTGTTTTTTCCGTTTTTTTCTAAAAAAAAACAGTTTTTTTCCTAAGGGTTGGAAAAAAACATAAATCACGGAAAAAAGTCAAGCTAAAAATAGCTAAAACATTTTTCAGTTAAAAAATAAACTTTTGAGATGTATAATAGGCTACACTGACTCAAAACTGTTAGAAAAACAATAGAAAATACCAAATTTGGCAATCTAAAACAAAAAGGCAAACTCTTGTACGAAAATTTGCATATAGTGTTTATTGATGGAGTCTGTCAGGGACTGTTTCATGCCTGTTTCGTGATTTATATCTATGTATGTAAGATGGGTATTTCTGTTCTGAAAAGACTCAGGGAGGCGCTAGAAAGCGTTAGGAATAATAAAATCAGGCTAAGATACTCAAGAACTTAAGCAGGAGTTTTTTCCGCGATTTTGGAAAAAAAAACGAAAAAAAAACTGGAAAAAACCAAGACCAACCAAAACTGGAAGGTTTTTTCGGAAAAATATCCATCCGTGCTACCTACCTAGTTAATTTTCCGGAAAAGTTCCTAGTAGTATTACTTTACCTACAGGGTGTCTCAAAAAATGATCACATTTCTTTTTACTGCCATTTCCGCAAATGTTGACCAAGTAGGCTGAAATTTGGACTATAGGTGCCAAAATTCGGGAAATTTTATGTGTTAAAGTTGGTGCAGTAGGCTTGACTATACCGAAAAAACGTTACACTACATTATCGCCTAAACTCTAACGATAGCTTTGGAGTTCATGCGTCAACTTTTTACACACGAATTACCCTGAACTTCTGCGTTTACACTCCAAATTTCATCCAATTCCGACAAAAAATAGAAAAGATACAGGAAAAGGAAATGTTTACATTTTTCGTGACCGGCTTTCACTATTGAAATTACCAAATTTCACTTTTTTTGAAATTTCTCGGGAATGAGTCAAGTCTAGTGCACCAAACTTTAACACATAAAATTCCCCGAATTGTGCCACCTATGGTCCAAATTTCAGCCTATTTGGTCAAAATTTGCGGAAATGGCAGTAAAAAGAAATGCGATCATTTTTTTGAGACACCCTGTAGTTTCTATTTTACCTCTATTTTACCTAATTTTACTTTACCCAGTCTGAAATCCAACGAACTAAGTAAATCTAGGTAAAATAAGTTCACCTAGTCTAGTCTGACGAATTCAGTTTTACCAGGCTTTTTAGTCAGAAAAGCTTCAAATTTCTTGATTTCCCTAAATTACAGTGGTCCAACAAACAATGAATTTCTGTCTTATTTGGTCACAAAAATACAAATATTTATTTGAAATACGGCAGATTTCGTGATTTTAACTCTACTAAACCTCATTATTGTTCTACTGAATATGAAGAACCATATATTTACTTGATTTTCAGTGTTTATGGTTAACCTAATTTACCTAGTATTACCTATTTTTCCTCAGCTTTAGCTAAGTACAATGTACTTCATTAGCTGAGAACTTTATATTTATTACGTACTTTACCTAGTTTAAAAATTCCAAAATGCGCTATATGGCTTTGCAGAGTTAATTGTTTGCTCAAATGCGTAAATTTTCTTCCCCTTCGTAAACGCTGGGCTGGGTAGAAGTGTAACAAACAAAGGCTCTCAAAAAACAACAGCAGCAACCTTGTTTGTGTGTACTACGTCAGCACATTTCCCGGAAAGGAAATTGCGGCGTGGCTTCGAATTTCCATTTAGACAAGTACAAAGAGCCGTCGGGAGTTTAATTTCAAAACGAGGCCCAGAACGCAATCGATAGTCGTATACAGTATGCGTAGTAAACGTAAATTTCACTGTCACATCTGACTCACTACTGCTGATGAGTGTTTTGCTCCCCAGAGGTGTTTTAAAACTGGTCGCGCTCTAGTACCAAATTATCACTTGAGCATTGTGTTGTTAAAACCGGCGGTTAGAGCCTGCAGAATGTACTACATTTCCGTTATTGACTACGTGCTTTTCGGATTATTTCTGCTGCTTTCACTCGCAGTTGGCTGCTACCACGCCTGGAAGGCTAGTCAAGTGACCAGCGGACGAACTGACCACTTCCTGATGGGCTCAAGAAATATGCCAATCTTGCCCACTGCCCTTTCCCTACTCACAACCTTTCTCTCTGGAATTCTGCTTCTCGGAGCACCGGCTGAGATTTACAAAAAAGGTGCACAATTATGAAAATTTGCAGCTATACATGTCCGAGCCGGGTAAGGAGTTTGTCTGTCACATGGCAATCCCCAGCGGGGTTTCGCCTAGCCAGAAGGGGTTCAAAATTAAAAAAAGGTCCAAGACAAATGGAAATCAGTTTCATCGGCACGTTTTTATTGAGATTAAAAGTTGCAGTGTCACACAGCAAGTCAATGATACCTGGAAGTCGGTCGGTCGGTCGGTCGGTCGGTCGGTCGGTCGGTCGGTCGGTCGGTCGGTCGGTCGGTCGGTCGGTCGGTCGGTCGGTCGGTCGGTCGGTCGGTCGGTCGGTCGGTCGGTCGGTCGGTCGGTCGGTCGGTCGGTCGGTCGGTCGGTCGGTCGGTCGGTCGGTCGGTCGGTCGGTCGGTCGGTCGGTCGGTCGGTCGGTCGGTCGGTCGGTCGGTCGGTCGGTCGGTCGGTCGGTCGGTCGGTCGGTCGGTCGGTCGGTCGGTCGGTCGGTCGGTCGGTCGGTCGGTCGGTCGGTCGGTCGGTCGGTCGGTCGGTCGGTCGGTCGGTCGGTCGGTCGGTCGGTCGGTCGGTCGGTCGGTCGGTCGGTCGGTCGGTCGGTCGGTCGGTCGGTCGGTCGGTCGGTCGGTCGGTCGGTCGGTCAGTCGGTCGGTCGGTCGGTCGGTCGGTCGGTCGGTCGGTCGGTCGTTCGGTCGGTCGGTCGGTCGGTCGGTCGGTCGGTCGGTCCGTCGGTCGGTCGGTCGGTCGGTCGGTCGGTCGGTCGGTCGGTCTGTCGGTCGGTCGGTCGGTCGGTCGGTCGGTCGGTGGTGAGGTCGGTCGGTCGGTCGGTCTGTCGGTCGGTCGGTCGGTCGGTCGGTCCTATTTTCCGCCCTTTCAGGTCTTCTCTACTGGGTCTATCTGTTAGCTGGTTCATTTTCGTTCATCTTTTCCGTCCTCTTTGTTCTGCCAGTCATCTATAAGCTGCGTCCGACCAGCAAGAACGAATATTTGGAGAAGAGATTCGATTCGCGACTGTTGCGACAACTGGCGGGCTTGTTGTTCATCCTTAACACTCTATTCTATCTGTCGGTTGTTTTGTACGCTCCAGCCGTTGCTTTGGCCGGAGTTACTGCGCGGCCAACTTGGCCCTTCATTCTTGTAAGTTCTGTGAAAGAAAGTATACGGTAGAAGATAAGAGTTTGTGTGAAAACTCTTTAGGTAATTGGCCTGGCCTCTACTTTTTATACTTCAGTCGGAGGTCTCAAAGCTGTGGTCTGGACCGATACGTTACAAGCGGCATTTATGTACCTTGGGGTACTCGCCCTGATCGTCAAGGGAACTCTAGATGCTGGTTAGATCATTTTTTGTGAAGGTCGACTTTTTATGTTTTTTCTTATGCAGGAGGCGTTAGTCATGTATTTGACGTAGCCAACAAACTGGAAAGATTGAGTCAGCCACTCAGCTTAGTCAATCCTACAGTATTTCAGGTAAGCCAATTAATTAGGGTAAGTCTATACAGTAGTGTTGGTACAGTAAGTCCGACTTAGACTTGAACTTGAAAGTAAGTAATTGATTTGAAATTGAAGGACTTAGACATGGACTTGGACTTACTTAGACTTAAGTCGAAAAGGTCGGAGTTGACGTCAAGTCGAAAATCGTATGTTAAAAGTTTTAAAATTTATTTAGCCTTTCAAAGCAAAGCCTGTATGTGCGGGCGCAGCAGCACCTTTTTGATCGTTTACTTGTAGAATCGAGTAGCATTTTGCCTTACATTTGTGTATTCGGTCAAAAATTCGAGTTCACGTTTTCAGAGAAACCCGATTTCTTTGCAAGAAAGAAGGAGATAATGAGCACCCTAAATCAGTCAGGCACTTAACGCCGTTTATGGTACCGGCACCATATATGGTACCGTACCCCTGCGTTCGGGGCCTGTTTGGTACCATATAAGGTAAGTGCTTG
>JASANB010006903.1:0-10721 GCA_030248155.1 Sabatieria punctata
CAAGGTTGTCGAGGAGGAGGGTCAAAGTGGCATTGGCGAAGCGCCTTTGCCTAGAACCAAGCGAGGCATCATCGACACCATGCCCCGACACGAGCTGATCCGAGTATCGTCAGGTGTAGAACTTTGCTGGACCGATTCCTCCCAGAGAATGTGCCCTAGAGGACAGAAAACGAGAGTTGCTTCGCATCTCTTCCAGGGAACCTGTCTCTCGACGACTACTGTAGGGGAAATAGAACAGCCAATCTTTGCGGGCTACACTATGTAGAGCCAGCTTGCAATCCTGACTGAGTGGCAACTACTGATATTCTTCCGGGGACTCACTCCTAAACTGCGACGAAAAGCTCAGGAACACAACATCGATCAAGGTTGCCTCAATCTCGCAGACGCCAGAAGAGCTATGCAACGATTCGAGTCTGCCAGAGGAGGGGGATTTCCGCTCTATGGAACCCTTGGAAAAATCGCTCCCTCGAGTCGCTTGGTCAACACCTTCGCCATCGAAAATGGTTAACGCCCTTGGATTGGCAGTTACACCTCTCCTGAGTGGCCGCCGGAAGCCACCGGAAGGCTACACCAGAGGAGGAGTGAAATCGTTGCCGAAAAATCAGACGTGGACGCGGGAAGCTTGGACCGAGTGGGTGAAAAGAAACCCACCTGATAAGAACAAAGCAGTAGACGACCTGGCCTATGAGAAGGCAGTGAGACTCTCTAAAGACTACACGACCACCGAAGAGGGAAACCTGAAGGAAGTAGCAGCGAGCGAACCAACGATGCCGCCTCAAAGAACAGAATCAACAGGTGAGGAATCGGGCCTGAAAAGACCCGACACCAGCCCGCTGCAGCTGCTGACAGTTGGTATCGGCCCCGCAGAGGTGCCGGTACTCATTGACACAGGAGCGGTTACCAATCTGTGTGGCCGCGAAGGACTGCGAATCATCTTAGCAGAAAGAAAGTCCCGAGGAGTGAAGACCAGATTACACCGGGCGCAGGATGTCATCTTAGAAGGATTCACTGGAGGTGGCAGAAAGAGTAGGCATGTGGTGGACGTGACCCTCAACTACCAAGGACATCAGGCAACGATGCGGTTCATAGTGGATATGAAGTGCCCATATCCGCTGCTAGTGGGGTTGCCAGGAGTCAAAGCGTTTCCCCACCTGCTGGTGGCCTGGCTGTCACAGGTACTAGGGGGACCGGAGTCAAGGACGGAATCCAACTTGGGAGGAAGACTGGAGTGCGTGGCCCAGAATTCGGCTGGGCCAGAAAACGTTGCCGCCATTTGGACCGCCGCTAAGAACAGAGTGAAGCCCGGCGACAAGGTGATGCATTACAACCCCAGCGTACGAACGACGAAGTTGGCAATGCAGTACACTGGCCCCTATTCTGTGGTTGAGGTACAAGGGTACCAAGCCATTGTTGTGCCAGTGGGTGGCCGAGACCGAACGCCCCGTCGTGTGCACGTACAACATCTGTCTCGCTGCTACCCGGAATTGGAAGGACCCAGCTTCTTGCACCAGCGAGAAGTTGAGCGGCTGCAGGCTACCGCCCCTCCTCTCCCTACGTTGCCGGAAGAACAAGGAGAAGAAGGGAGTGAGAGTATCGCAGAGTTGGAGAGAGCGCTAGCTGAAACTACTGCGGAGGACGCCGGCCAGGACCCGGAACCACCGGACCACGGCATCGAGACGGCGGCTGAGCACTGAGTGTCACTACCTGCGTTGTACATAGTGTATGTATTTACTTTTTCTTTCTTTTCTCTCTACATGATGTCACCCAACCACTTGACCGGCTCTCGGAAGTGTCGAGGTGCGGTGCCCGGTGATGTAAGCTGTGAAATGGAGCGGAGGACAGCCCGGTGTCTAGCCAATGACCCCGGTAATGACCGGAGTCAGCATAAGGAGGAGCTGCCGGTGTTCGCCCAACATCCGTTGGGCACGGTCCTGCCATTAACGTCGCGGTTGGCAGGATAAGCTAATATGCCGGTGCCCTGCCAACATGTCAACTGATGAGCGGCACTGAGATAAAAACTATCTCGGTAACCTACCGGCTACACTTCCTCTACACTTCGACAGTCAATAGCGTTGGCTGTCTACCACCTCGTTTTCTTGCGAACGTCAACGTGTGGAGGGACTACCAACTACTTGACTCTGCCAGGGACATTGCGGCCGACGTGATAAGCTATCACTTCGGTACCCTGCCAACGTGCCAGCTGATGGGCAGCACCGAGATGGAGTCATCTCGGTAATTTATCGGCTGCACCTCGCCTACACTGCGGCCGCCAGTAGTATTGGCTGCCTACCACTTCGTTTCTTTGCGGACGCCGACGTGTGGGAGGACTACCAGCGTCCGCCTATCAACTACTTGATTCTGCCACCAACGCCGCGACTGATGTGATAAGCGAGGATCTCTGCAACTTGTCAATCTACCAGCTGATGGGTGGCCTGTACCACCCTTGAACAACGACAACAACGGTAGCTGCAGAAAAGAGGACGGTCGCTGGACTAAGGACCTACGTCAGTGCTAATCGGGCCGAAGGGGTCACTATGATCCTCCGGCCATTACTTGAACACTGTTTGCAGACCCGGTGCTATGATGCTACGACCTAGCACTAGCTATTCCAGCTGTGTGTTAGTCGTGGAGCGCCGGTTGACCAACAACCAAGTTTGGATGGCTGATGTGCGTTGATTGTGCAACGGGAGAAGGAAGATCTTATGAAGGTATGAAGTTGCCTCTGTCACCTGCCCGGTACTGACTACCATCTGTGGGAACGCTGACGAGAGAGGCCGAGATGTGTCAAACAGCCGGAAACACCACTACCACTATCAACCCACCAACAAGGAGTGCGAAGGAGCCAGCGGATCGACGGTGCAGCAACCTCCCTGTCTCTTTGCTGATTCAAGACCGAGTTGGACGTGGACTGACCTACCATCGGAATCGGCGGAGGAGAGTGCTACGGCGCCGGGGACGTCGCCAACTAAGAAGGGGGCAATGTGCAGACCCGCCCTTTTTGAACTGCCGCCGACCCCTTGACAACGCAGGGCGCGCTGCGAGAACCGGCTCCTACGGCAAACACGAGACAGGGCGTGGTTTGGCAGCCGATCGCCGAGCTCCTCGCGGTTCTTCCGACCAATCAGGAGAGGGCCGAGAAGAACGAAGGCTGGTGATTGGCTGATATTTTGAGTGATGTCTTTCTAGAACATTCTACGTCTGTCTGGCAGGCCCTAAGTCTGCCTGGTTTAGGGACTTTGGCTGTTTTGTATGTCTAGTGGCTGGTTGCGTGTTAAAGTCAACCTAAGAAAAGCTGCTCTCCTACAGACGATAAGGCTTCGACGTCTCCTGAAGTGAACCGTCTCAGCCTTCCTAACTGCCTGCAGTACAGTTTCGCCGCGTTCTGCTCCAATTGCCTCAGTGTGGCTTGGGTAGCGCTCGGGTCGTCTCCTCCTCCGTCCGGCTCACCAATAACGCGATTATTGGTCGGTTAAAGAGCGTCGTCAGCAGCCATCGTCAACCCGGTTTTCCTTTCCATTTTCTACTATCTACTTTCTTTAACTGTGCAACAACGTGTCTTTCTTGCCTTCCTGCCGTGTTTTGCTATCGGTCGGCCTTGTTTTACTATCGGTACCAGTTTTACTACAAATCAGCGCTACCACCAAAACTATCAATTTTCTTCCTCTTCCACCGTTTCCTCTGTCTAACCAAAGCCATGGAACCAACGGAAAAGTGTCGGGTTGTTAGGACACTAGGAAAGTTTGAAGAAAAATATTTTAGAGGGGGAAATTTTTTGGGGGACTGAAAATATCAAACTAGGTAAACTTGTTCTACCTAGAAGTACCTAGTTATGTGGATTTAAAACTAGGTAAAGTAAAACTAGGTAAAATAGAGTAACCAGCAACTAGGTAAAGTAAATCTAGGTACTTTTACCGCATATTAACTAGGTAGTACTAGGTATACCTAGTTACCTAGATAAAAAGTGCACCACACTGGTCCGAAGTAGTACGTAAGTGACTAGGTATAAACGCAAAAATGCTACTTACCAGTGTTTTTTCTCGCAAATTGCTTCCCCATACTGTGTTACGAAGGTAAACAAAATCTCAGCGTTCTTGAACGAACGGGTAACGTGGGCACATATATGCCTACTTCGTTTGTATATGTATATGTATATGTATATATACAAATGCACATTAGTTTGTATATGTATATATACATATACAAACAAAATTTCAATATTGCATATTTTTTTGTATATTTGTATATTAAGAATATTATAAATTTTCTGCTGGAAAGCATGATTTCGACAAACCAGGTGGGTTAGGGGTACCATGATGGGTGTCATTGTAATGGTAGGGCGTTTTAGAGCTAGCCAACGTGAAATATTCTCAAATTGCATGAGTGTATTCCCGGCAGTTCTCCCAACCGGTGCGAACTCTATTAAGTGATACTGCCGTCAGTCTAAAATTTTTACCAGCTAAAATTTATGTTGTTGCTGAAACTCAGGCTTTTTAGGATCTGTAATATCAAGAAAATTTTTGTGCGGTGTGGGTAAGTCACCGGTGGTCGAAAATCTTTGAGTAATACAAATGCTAGCAACAAATTCAAACTTACGCTTTAGGTACACCCCTTAGTTTTAGGTTAAAAGGTATGTTAAGGCTTAGGTTCTGGCTTTAGTCTTCGATTCAGGCCCACTAGGCTCGTACATAGGTATAGTTTTAAGCAGAAATAGCCCCTGAAATCGTTATTACGCATCATAGGGAGAATGGCTGAACGGGTTTATCTGAAAAATAATAACACATTTAAAACTGGGATGAAACAAAAAGGGGAACGTGCGGGATTCGATTATGAATTTCGTTGTTGCGCGTGCCTACTATTCTATTTTTTTCGTTTCAAACAGCAAAACTCATTACGAAATACTTCTAAACCGAAGATGAATAATATTTGGTCTTAATGCAGATGAGGCTAAACCGCAAATTTAACAAATTCTTCTGGAAAAGTTGAAGACATAGGCTCAAAATACAAAAACACCTGAAGAAACTGTAAAAATATCTCAATTACCATACAAAAGTGGCCAAAATGTGCTAAACTACTTACTGCAAAAATATACAAATGAAAATATACAAACCGTTTGTATATCAAGTCTGTTTGTATATGTATATTGAATATTGCATCAGCAGTCCGTTTGTATATGTATATGTATATGTATATCCAAAACATTTGTATATATATACAAATTTGTATATGTATATTTGAATATACAAACCCACACTACGAACGGGTACTGCTGCTGACTGCACCAATCATACATTTCTTCCCAAACGCGATCTTTTTCTTCCTTTGTGACTTGGGCACTTAACCTTAACCTTTAGGACAAATTTCTAGTCTTTGATCATGACTGTCCTACCATTCTGACCCTATCGATATTCCGCTTGCCGTGAGCTTTGGTCGAACTCATGTTGAAGCAACTAAACGGCAGCTAATAAATTTGTAAACGCGTCCGACAATCACAAGACTTGTCAGGACAAATATTTGTAAGGTGAGAGAGTGCCGTTCGCACCGTTTGTAAAATTTTCAAAACACTTGGAATTTGTAAGATTTGTAAAATTTTACCAATTTGTAGGATTTTGTTTGTAAGACGGTTTGTAAGGTGAGAGATTGGCCCCAAGTCTCAGAGATTTGTGTTTCTTTAGCAGCGGGAACGAACTAGAAATAGGAGAGGAGCAGTGGCTCGACTGGACTGGACTGGCTCTCCGACCCAATCTCTCTGTGGTGTTCGTTTATATAGAACACATTAAATTCTCCACTGCCTATTCATACAAGTACAAATAGGGTATCATTCAAGTCAGGTGGCGACTTTCAGCAACAACTCAAAAGTTAGCGTGAAAACGTTTATAAAACCAGCATACCAATTAATTACATGCGCCACACACCTACCAACCAATAAAACGTGTCGTCCTCGACACTGAAATAAAATAATAAGTCCTTGACAACGGAACAGAACTGGAAAGTGTCATACAGTTTCGCTCTGGTGGCCCTGGCTCTGACAGATCTCCGTAAAGCTCTGTGTCTTGAGCCGCGTTATCGATGAGCTGGGGGCAACGGTACAATTTTTCTGTCGCCGCTGCGTCGTGGCCCAGCCTACGCGACCCAGGAAACCGGTTTTACGATCTCTTTTAACCTCTGTCCAGCGACGGCAGCCTCAGTCGGACTTTTACATTCACGTTGTTAACAACCATTTTCGGCCGTCCCTGAGCGCCAGATAAAAGGTGTGTAGAGAGAGTGGGCATTAAGAATAGATTTGTTTTTATAATTCCAGTTCGTCTGCTTAGGTCAGTAGCAATTAGATCTATTTCCTCAGAGAATTTCAATTTGTAGTCTTAGTTTGTAGTTAAAAATTTTCCCGAAAATAATTTGTAGTCTTAGTTTGTAGTTGTCAAATTCAGGTTCAAAAAATATGTAGTCTTAGTTTGTAGTCAAATTGTAGTCAGGTTACCAATCGTCAGAAATTCGATATTACTGCAAATTTTTGCTAATTGAACAACCAGTCATAGAAATGCTTTGCAAAAATAATAACCGGAAGCCTGTTAATTGCCAAATAGTGTGCAAAAGGAAATTGAAAACTTTCGTGTCTTGTAGCGACAGTAGCCGAAAAACTGATTTGAGCACCTCCAGTTTGGAGCGTCGATTCTAGATTATGGAGAAGGCTAGGCGGCTACAAACAACAGTTATGATAGCACAAGACTTCCTCTACAAATGTTTAAAGTTTGGGCCCTCTAGGCCTAGTAGTTCAAGAGAAATGACCATTTCCGTAAACGCCCGAAAATCGTGCCCCTGGCGTTTTCCCACTTCTCTAGCCCAGTGGTGGCCTAAATCCTGGAGATACTTCGGTTTTAAACATTCCATGTGTAGGACTTTCAAATGAGCGAATAAAAAGTGGGGGTCAGATTTGGCCGTCCGCCGCCCATCGTACCGCTCTTATATAAAATGGCTCTTAACTTGAAGACTCAAGCTGGAAGACGCAGTGGTCAATGCTCCTGGTAAAGTCAAATACAGCGGTAGAACTGCCAAATGCAAATGGGAATGTACCTGCGCGTTGTCTTTACTAAATCTACAATTGGCTGCAACATCTTATCAAAGTCTGCCAGGCCAGTGTCTACAAGATGTTGGAAATGAGCAAGTTTCAAAAATTATTTCTCATCCATGCGCTAGGTTGGTACAACAAGAATACCTGTCAATGCCGTAATGGTGGCGCTCGGTGGTGCGGTTAGAACCGAAAGTGACCGCTTTCCAACTGACTCTGATTGGTAGGAAGGTGAGCAATACGGTCTATGAATCCCTCAATGTTGTCTGACAACCGTTAAGACCAACTGTATATGAAATATCAATTCATTTACGCTATACGCTGCCACATTTACTGGCATTCCTGTGGTGGAGCACTGGCTATGCTAGCTAGTGCAGATTTAGTATTGACTATTCCACCAGTGAAAGAAGCAATTGAAGTTTATTCTTTGTTTACCTACAGTACGTCTTTGTTCAAAGTATGCAAACGTGTCCAATGGAAAAATATTTTCCTAAAGCGTTACTTAAACTAAGAATATCCTGAATAAAAACAATGGCATAAAGTACACTGACGTTACAGTGGGAATATCGCAAATGAAGCAAACAAAGACATTGAAGACGCATACCTCCGAGTGAGAACTTTCTTTACGCTGATGGAGGAACTCGGGTATTTACAGTGAAACTGCTCTTTGACCCTTTGCACTCTGAGCATGATGTGTAAGCTTACTATGTTCTATTAGCATCTCCAAAGTCCAGAAATCAATTAACAGAGTTTGCACAATCACTACCTCGGAGCTGAGGTTAAACAAGTTGTCAAATTGTGATTTTATTTTAACTTTGGCGCTCAATGTTGGTCTCGATTCAAGATGTGGGTTGCGTTTAGTTTCTTACAACAGCACGATTAGTTTTTGAGTTTCGTATTGTTTTGTTAGATAAGAAATGTAAAGAAAAAGAGAAGTGCGGGGGAGCACAAGGAAGAGGAGAGAAGGGAGTTAAGCGCGTCAAACATCGTAATTTTTCCTCACAAGTAATTTCAGTTTGTAATATAAGCAGACTGACTTTAGAGTGGCGTGCTTATCCAACGTACGTACCTACCTCAGTCATAACACAATAGCGTTCGTTCACTTTGTCTCTCTGCATAGGCACTAATTTGTAGTGTAGCACTTCGGTCGTTGCTGGAAAAAATAGACGAATAATGCTTTTTGAGGCTAGTCTATCGATTTTGGTTTAACTGGTTGAGTCGAAACAAGGAAAATTCTGTTTTTGTTAGGTTACTCCTCCTTACTGGGGTACGTTTTCAGGATTCGTGTTGGTCAGGACATGTAATCGTTGTCAGGGGTTTTGGGTCTTGTCAGGGGATATTTTGGCGTCACTCCAATGTATGTATTCAGTAGGCCGTAAAAGCATGCTTAGTGCCAACGATTCAATAGCTACTGTAAGCAAGTTTTTGTATGAGTTAGTCTTTAAGTGCATTTTCTGTTCCCAATTTTATTCTCAGAATACATTTTTCATACGCTTTTGAAGTCTTTTAACAAAAAACGGTGACAAATGAC
Source organism: Sabatieria punctata (assembly GCA_030248155.1). Lineage (NCBI taxonomy): Eukaryota > Metazoa > Nematoda > Chromadorea > Araeolaimida > Comesomatidae > Sabatieria > Sabatieria punctata. The sequence goes on from JASANB010006903.1 coordinate 8,595, forward strand.
AGCAGATATGCACATGCATAAAAATGTTATGCAGTGAAAAAGTTCACATTTGTGAGAAAATGTTTTAAAAATGTCAGGGGATTTTTTGGCTTTTGTCATGTCAGGGGGTTTTGGATCACTAGAATGGCGCGAACCTTGATTTTCAGGCTGACCCGGAAAATTTAACGCAAGAGAATGAGTTGGTGTTGATGTCGGATTTTACAGAAGTATGTCGTCAGAGAGATTATGCTATTGCAAAGTTGAAAGAGATGGAGAAAAGTCAACGCAGTGAGAGGTTGCTGCTTTCCGAAGAGGTCTAACTTACTGCTCGGTTTTATTGATTTTACAGTTGCTTTTAGTTATCTGAAGTACGTTTTGTAAGAGATGAGGCTATTTCATCATTGGAATGCTTAAAAAGCGGTCATGAGCTGGAGAAAACTCAATTTATGGAGAGAGTAAGCGTGTCGACGTATTTTCCGATTCTTCTGTTTTGATAATGCAAGTTTTAAGTTAAATTCGCTGAGCGATCAGGTACGCACGGTTTCCCAGGAGAATGCTAAACTTAGAGAGAAGGTCGGTTTGAATCAGTGAAACGGCCGATAAAATATCCTGACTGTGTGTAGACTGAACAGATGGATCGGCGCTTAGATGCTGAACGTACGCAACTACCTGAACCTGAACATTGCAATCAGACACCCTCTTCTCACATGCAAACGATGTACAGCGCCGAAACCCAGACGGATGAGCAGGTCTGCCTCAATCCTTTACCAATTGCTATTCGAAAACTGTCCTACTTCAGTACGAAGAAGTGACCAAAGAACACGGATATGGCGACAGTTCAGATGATAAAGGCACAGGTTCTGATTTTACTGTTTGCACGGAAGCTTACACTATGTACTGTACGTATGCGGTTTGTAGACGCTGAAAAAAGCGGTCTTCAACGGCTTGTAAAAGCATGGTTCTGACCTACTGTACTACCTATGTACGTACCTACATTTTCAGATGACTTAAAGTTGAGGATTGAATCCATGTTGAGGGAACGTGAAATTCGGTTTCAAGAAACGGTACAGGCTCTGAATGAAACGAAAAGTGATAAACTGGAAACAGAACACAGAGCCGATAATGAGCGTTTACGGAATGAAAATGCTGAACAGGTCAGGTACTGTAGGTTGGTTGTCATTGTCAGCTCAAAATTACAGAACACTCAATTGCCCCTTCTTTTTGAAACACCTACACATAGCCACCAAAAAGTTTGAACGCAAAAAAGTTCGCGTTCGCTTCGCAGTGTTGTGGTGTGTTCTTATCTACCAAATGTCTTAGTCGGTACCTGTAAGATTTTCTGTCTTACGCGAACTCAAACTTGTTTATGCAAACACCAGCCAGTGTTTGTATTTGCAGAAATTGCTGATTTCGAAAGAGACGCACGCAGCTAGTGACTTTGCATTTTCTTCACTGTACGTAACGTGTGTGCACTGTAAATCAGTGTGTTTTGTTTTTTTAGCTGAGAGCTGTCAAGCGGTTGAAGGGCATAGTAAAGAAGCAGCGTGAAAAAATGTCCCTTCTTCGCGAGAGCATTTCCGATCGGCAAAGGGCCTGTACTGCCATGTGCCAAAAACTTGAGAGAGCAGTGAGCGAAGTGCGTCTGCATTTGTTTTTTTTGTGTATGTAGTGGCACGTGTCTTAGAAGGAGGACGCAGAGAAACAACTGGCTGATCTAATGGCTGAGAGAGACATTTGGGCGGAAAACTTGGAAAAATTTCGAAATGACAATCTAGAACTTCAGACCCGTTTTATGACAATGAAGACAGACTTAGAGAAGCAAGTAGAAAGGCTGAAATGTCAGGTACAATGTACTATGAGAGTGGTTTGAGCGTAGTAAGCGTAGCTCTTGACAACACAGATTTTCACAAATTTTAACTTACATGGTTTTCCTTCCTTAGTAAACCGGTTCAAAAGCCCCTATTAAATTCTAAATCGTACTTTTTTAAAATTTTTATTAGATATTATTTATTTAATATAAACACAAGAGCAAAAGCGTAAAGCAGGAAAGAGAATTAAAAAGGAGTGAGGGACTACAATATAGACTGATTGGATTGCTGTGGACGAAAGATGTAGTTGTGTTTACTGTCCGCTTGGGAATGTGGAGTT
>JASANB010006905.1:0-18008 GCA_030248155.1 Sabatieria punctata
GTTTTTTCCTAAGGGTCGGAAAAAAAACATAAATCGCGGAAAAAAACTCAAGCTAAAAATAGCTAATTTACGTCATTTTTCATTAAAAAAATGGACTTTTGCTATGTATAATAGGCCATACTGACTCAAAACTGTTAGAAAAACAACAAAAAGACCAAATTTGGCATGAAAACAAAAAATGCAAACTGCTGTAAGAAAATTTGCATATAGCGTTATTTATGGAACCTGTCAGGCACTGTTTCATGCCTGTTTCGTGATTTATATCAATGTAACACGTGTATTTCTGGTCTAACAAGACTGAGGAAGGCGCTAGAAAGCGTTAGGAATCATAAAACCAGCCTAGGATACTCAGAACTTGGGCTGGAGTTTTTTCCGCGATTTAGGAAAAAAACCGGAAAAAAACCGGAAAAAACTGGAAAAAAACAGGCCGAGGTTTTTTTCGGAAAAATATACAACCCTGGTTCAAAGTGGGTGTTCAAGGTCAAAAGAGGAGAACAAGGCGAAATTCTACGACAAAGCAAGACTAGTCGCCAAGGGCTTTTCTCAGCGTTATGGTGTTGATTACTTCGATGTATTCTCACCAGTTGTTCGTTGGGAAAGTGTTCGCGCTCTCTTTGCTACTGCAGCACTCAAGGGAATGGATGTACACCAAGTTGATGTGGAAACAGCTTTCCTGAACGGTGTGCTGGAAGAAGAAGTCTTCATGCATCAACCAGAAGGCTTTGTAGATCCACAGAAGCCTAACTACATCTGCAAGCTCAGGAGGAGCCTCTATGGACTGAAGCAGTCCCCCAAGTGTTGGAACAACGCCTTGCATCAAGCACTGCAGAAACTTCAGTTCAAGCAAGGAAGTGCTGATTCCTGTGTTTACACTGGCAAGATTCATGGTTTTGAGGTGCTCATTGGCGTGTACGTTGATGACATGCTGATAGCTTGTGCAGATAGAAAGGCTCTTCAGAAAGCAAAACAACTTATCGGCAAGCAGTTCAAGATCAAAGATTTAGGCCGAGCTGCCTATTTCCTTGGTGTCTCAGTGAACAAGGGTGAAGATGGTAGCTACACGCTGAGTCAAGAGACCTATGCTGACAAGGTTCTGCAGAAATTCCAAATGCAAGACTGTCATCATGTTGCTACACCTATGGCAACCCAGGAGCCACAACCCACAGGTCCTGGAGCAGAACTAGTGGATTCCTCCATGTATCAGTCGGCTATTGGGTCATTGATGTTTCTGGCAATCGCTACACGTCCAGATTTGTCGTTTGCTCTTGGACGGCTGGCTCAGTTCTCAGCAGCTCCATCTACACTCCATTGGTCAGCAGTCAAGCGAGTTCTGCGTTTCTTGCAAGGGACTAAGTCCTATGGTCTCACTTTCCAAGCTAATGGAAACAAAGAGCTCATTTCCTACTCTGACGCAAATTGGGCAACTGACAAGGTTGCCCGATGCTCAGTCGGCGGGTACATCTCTTTTCTCGCGAGCGGACCGATTTCTTGGGCGGTCGCAACGCCTAGTAGCCAAGTCGACAGCTGAGTCCGAGTTCATCGCGCTATCTGACACTGCCGCAGACATCAAGTGACTGAGAGCTTTACTGGTCGATCTTGGATTACCCCAGCAAAGTCCTACCAAGTTGAACGAAGACAACAAAGCGGCAATTCACTTAGTGTCATCGCCACATGGTCATGCGCGCACCAAGCACTTGGATGTCAAGCTCAAATTTGTTCACGACTATGCAAAGGCTGGTTTTCTTGACGTGGTCTATTGTCCTACTACGGGACAAGTGGCTGACGGTTTCACCAAGCCATTGCCAGCACCAGTGTTCAACAACTTCCTCAGAGCGCTGGGTCTACAGTAAACACTACATTACACACAGTACGCAGATACACACGCACTTTTACACTAATGCAAGTTTTTGTATGTGTATGTCTATGTAGTGTGTAATTGACAGTATTTTTACTTTGTGTTTTTACTGTTCCCTTACAGTTGGGATTAGTCCGAGGAGGAGTGTTAACGTGTTTATGATTTTGCGGACTAATTGAGTTCCTGCTGAATAAACATCGTACCTGTATGTATCTCTGTATGTACTGTACATGTATTATCGGAGTTAGATTTTTAACCGGACTAGCTGAGCTGTATGCTAATTGTTTTGGCCAGTACCTGCCTGTGCCTTCTCTTCTTATCTCGCGTGATAACGCTCTTGCTCTCGCTGTCTGCGTCCCTGCGGGTTGACTTTACTGTTTTATAACGTGTGTATGGCAGGGCTAAATAAATAACAATCTTTTTCGTTGTTATACCTGTGTCAGGGTTATGGGCCGTCTATGCCCTGCCCTATGATTCGGCCCCCACTCTGTTGACGCTACTGTGTGGCTGGCAATTATTTCCTTGGTGCAGTGCATGGCCGTCAAATGACACAAAGCCGCCCTCATCCACAATGGAAAAAGCGCATGTGCCACAACTCACGTCCAAGAACTGGCAGATTTGGCGAATGATTATGCGCAACTACCTCGAGTTGCAGGACTATTGGGGAATCGTGCGCCGAACCGAGCCACTGCCCGCGGAAGAAGGACCGCAAGCGGGGAATGCCAACGAAGAAGGACAGCTTGCAATTTTGCAGCAGCACGTCGATGCAGCTGGTTTTTCGGCTGCCGCCGGTGCTCCTGTCAGTACTGGCACTTTAAACCCGCCTACTTTTGATGCTAATTTTGCTGCACTTTTGTCTATTATGCAAAAACAACTGACACAGGTGGAAGATCGACATGCCCGAGAGCAGCTAGACATGGAATGTCGTCATCGAGGACAGATGACATTTTTGCGTAATGCCCATGCCGAAGAAATGGGTAGGGCTGATGAACGTCTGCAACAGACGTTAGCGCAATTTGAGCAAACGACTAGCGAGAAATTTCGGCAGCATTCTGAGCGTGTTCAGGCCTTAGAAAACAGAAATATTCAAGTTGTTTTGCCAGAGGGAGGGTTTCAAGTAGCTCAGGCCAACCCGGGTCAGCCTCCCATCAGACCTGTCGCTCCGAATGCTGTTAGATTGCCGAAACTGGAGCTCAACCCCTTCAATGGGGACGTGTTTCAGTGGAAAGAGTTCTGGGCCTCTTTTGAGCAGTCAGTGCACAATAATCAGCAGTTGACCCGCCCGCAAAAATTTATCCAAATGATACGGACAAAATCGCGTTGCTTTGAGTGGATGCCCACTTGTAAAAATGCCTTTTCGATATCGCTTAGGACCCCAACCGGTCCCAAACGAAATCGAAGCAGAAGTCCGGCCAAGTCCTCTATACCAACCGGTCCACAATACAGCACGTCATTGAGGCTGCGCGAATCTTTGGATGCCCTGCAACTCGCATCATAAACCACTCGGATTTTCGTGGTCTTGCGGGACGTGTTTCAGTGGAAAGAGTTCTGGGCCTCTTTTGAGCAGTCAGTGCACAATAATCAGCAGTTGACCCGCCCGCAAAAATTTTCTTATTTGAAGTCGCTGTTGACAGAGACCGCGGCGGGAGTAGTCTCGGGGTATCCCATTACTGATCAGGGCTACATAGAGGTAATTGATTTGTTGAAAAAACATTTTGATAACACTGACAACCTAATTACTGCCCATATGCTGCCCTTGATCAGATTAAAACCTTTGCCGATACCTTTGAAGGCTTGCAACAATTTTATTTGGACACCGAAATACATATTCGAGGTTTAGCGCAGTTGAACCAAACCGGTGAAGACCAGCGACATTTAGCAATAAATCTCGTAAAAAAGTTGCCCCCGAGACTGCTGAAGGAATTTTCGATCAAGGCTATCGGTCAACCTAATCGGTTGCAGTGCCTGCGTGATTTTTTGTCTGACCAACTGCAAATTGCTAGATTTGTTAATCAGTTTGCTACCGAAAAGAAAGTGCAGTCAAATGCGTCAAATGCAGTTCAGTTGGCACCAGGCAAGCTGCAACCGAGTGGCTCGACCACGCATGCGCTAGTTGCTAAATCAACGCTGAAGTGCACTTTCTGCAAGGCCTCCCATTACTCGGATCAATGTAATGTATATCCGGACGCCAAAACACGTCAGGAATTTGTCAAGGCTAACAAGTTGTGCTTTCGTTGCTTGCGAGCTAATCACTCTATTAGAAATTGTAAGCCTAAGCCTAAGCCCAAGCCCAAGCCCAAGCCCAAGCCCAAGCCCAAGCCCAAGCCCAAGCCAACAGGTAATACCCCAATACCAGTTCGCACTCTAATTGTCACCTCCGTACTGTCAGTGTCAGATTCCGTCCAGCTAGAACAAAAGTGGGGCAGTGCAAATGTCGATATGCACAGTGCAAATGTCGATGTGAAAAAGTGAAAAAGTCTGCTGTCTTTCTGCTACTGCACTTTATTTGTAGTTGAATGACATGATTTAAATAATTAACTATCTGGCAAGTAGCCAATGTATATTCATCAGCTTAGTGGCAGAGTATTATTCCAAACCTTTGGCAAACTGAGTAAATCCATTCCTTCAACATGAGCAGCAACACACCCTTTGCACTCGTCTGCAGACACAATATTCTTGGAATATATCACAAAATGTGATTGCATGTCTCGTAGAGTAATGTTTGCTTTCCTGGCTAATAGTCCACAGTACAGTACATCATCTACCCTCATTCTTGATGCATAATTGGCAGGAAATTTAGACAAACGATTTAAGAGTGGTTCCACAGTGTTTGGTGAGAGAAGTATTGCAAATCCAGCACAGAAGTCTGGAAAGCCGTCATAAGGCCAAACTGAATATGGTAGATAATAAGAGTGCCTAAAGTTTATTGGCATAGAATAGAAAAGAAAAAATGTAAACTTGATAACTTCCATTGGTTTGGGTGCGTTTTAGCTTGCAGCTGTTGCTCTAATCACAATACTGTAATCGCATAGAGCCACATTATTGGGTAGCCAAAACTCCTTTGGCAACAATACTCTGTTGTCGTTAGGCCCAAAAAGACTAATAATATGTGGCTACGTTCATAGCCACCGTCCATGTTAGGTGATTTAGAAATTCCCAACTCTGATGGGGTGGCGTTGGGCGGTTTAGGGGCCGTGCAAAAATGACGTCATCGATTTTTGACCATTTTTCGAGCCCCCTCCCCCCTTGTCATCGGTTGTCATCATTTTCCAAACCCCCCTCTAAAATCGAAAAAATGACGTCACTTTTTTCCAACCCCCCCTGAATTTGCAAAAATTTCTGCATTAAAATGAGCAAATTTTGGGACAGTAGTTCTTAGATTCTTCTACTAATTATTCTTCTAAATTCCTCTAGATTTTCCCGTATACAGAAACAGTTTGTTTTAAGAAGACTTCCCGTTATTTTTAAGAAAATCATAGAAAAAAATTCGAAAATCTGCTAATTTATCACAATTCAGTGAAAAAGCCATCGACACAGTTTATGAACTACATGTATTGAAAACAGTAAGGTATCCAAGTAAGGTAAGTGTACGTACACCTTTTTTGGTGGAGGTAGAAAGAAAAAACCTGTTAAAAATAAGAAAAACTTTACTAAAGGTATCTAAATAAAGCCCTCCTGTGCATGGTGCCTCTTTTCACGGCCTGGCCTGGAATATCAAATTTCAAGTCGGCCCAAATGACATTTTGCCGCCGGACGGCCTGGCCCGTTTCGGGAGAGATAAAATTTTCCCGTATTTAGAAACAGTTTGTTATAAGAAGATTTCCGGTTATTTTTAAGAAAATCTAAGTAAAAAATTCGAAAACCTACTAATTTATCACAATTCAGTGAAAAAGCCATGGACGACGCGGTTATTATCCTTTCTGGTGAAGGAACTAAGAAAAAGACGTGTCAAAAATAAGAGAAAATGAAAAAAATTCATTACAAAAGGTGTCAAAATTAGAGCCCTGCACAGGGTGCCTCTTTTCACAGCCTGGCCTGGAATATCAAATTTCGACTCTGCCCTGTTGACATTTGGCGCCGGACAGCCCGACCCGTTCTGGGAGAGGTAAAAACGCCGAAATATCTTGGAAAATCACTTGTGCGAGTACTACGTACAGTACGTACAAAAGAAACATTTCTAATGACGCAACAAATCTAAACATAAAAGTGATTTAAAGAAAAGCTTGTTTTGGCTAAAAGTACAACCTAGATTTTAAAAAGTAACCCTATCCATCCCAGGCAGGCTCCAACCGGAACAACCAAACCAAAATTCTCTATCGAGCGCCTATGCAGGGCTCTAATGAGGACAAGAATACGTTTTAAATGCGTTTTTTAAAGTAAATTTTTCAAAATTTTCTCGCACTTATTGGTCAGAATCCAACCAGGCCTCCTCATACTACTAAAACTGTTAATTTTAACCTAAGAATGCCTTTCAAATGCGTTTTTGAAGGCTAATTTCTCAAAATTTCCCTATGAGGCAAAAGTGACGTCATCTTTGGCCGAACCCCCCCTCCCCCCTTGTCATCGGTTGTCATCATTTGGCAAACCCCCCCTCCCCCCTAACCGATGACGTCATTTTTGCACAGCCCCTTACATCGCTGGTATTGCAAGGTTATTTAAGAACGCTTTCAAGATATCACGCCCTTTCTATGTTCCCAGACTACTAGGTACCATAGTTTAGAAAAGCAGAAGACCATGGAGACGTTACCAGCATATAACACAATGAGTTAAACAGACAACAGGAAAGAGGTAAAGAGGAGCGATAATGACAGCTTTAATAACAAATAGAAATGATGGTATTTCCATACAGATAAAACATCACTAAGAATTAATTAAATTCAAATTACAAAACCATTTAGAAATACATAAACATTTTATTAATTATTAATTATGAACTACGAAATGAAAAGTGTAGTGTTGGAGGCACGCTTGTCCACTTCTAGCTGAGCGGCAGGTTCCTCTTACAGCCACGCACGTTCCCCGTTCTATTTGCAGATAAAAGACCAGCCCAGACCGCTGGTCCGCAGATGTAAGTAACATAACTAGGCCAGCCCAGACCGCTGGTCCGCAGGTGTAAGTAACATAACTAGGCCAGTACTCCTGGCAAGACAACGCAACCACAACCTACGATAAATGCCGGCTTGGTGCGCCACCCACTACTACAGTATGCACTAAGAGAAAATCACACTAGGTGTGACACTCTGGGGGGGCACACCAAGTACTACCAACAACTAAACAAAAAGCAAACAAGAACAAGGCCCACCAATTTTGGGCAGTGGGCTGACCCCTAGAAAGACAAAAATACAAAGAGAAAGAGCAGAACAAGGGGTACAAATTACGGGCGGTACCCAAACCCCAACCACTAGAGCAGAGAGATACACAATATAAAAAACAGAGCAGAACAAGGGGTACCCATTCTGGGCGGTACCCAAACCCCAACACCACAGTAGACTGGCAACCGACTCTTCTTCGGCCTTGGGCGGCGGTTTCGGAACGGCCCGAGCAGTCTTGGCAGTGGGTGTGTGCTGGCCTGTACCTCCGTCCTACTGAACACCATCAATCATGATCAAGATCTGCAACGATGACGGAGAGTACTGTAGCGTATATTTGTTGGTGTGTATAGACTGTTGTACTACAGCTGTCTTCGCTCTACTTCTTGCATGCTCTAATGGCGGCTCCAGCCAGCCCGCTGACCTCTTCTTTCTCTGTCTCCCTCTAAAAGCCTTCACAGGTGTTTCTCATCTTTGGCCTTTAAAAGGGCCACACTGTCCTCCTTCGCTAGAGTCTGGCTTGTATGTAGCGCTCTGCGCGGCATAAACAATCTACTGAATTGGAGTGCTACATTTGGCATCCCCGACGGGAGTCAGTGTGCACCCAGCCAGCCTTCTCTCTCTCCACAGCCTTATTTCTTTCCCTCTCTCGGCACAGCCTTTGAAGCTGCCTGAATGTTGTGCTAATCTGGGCGCTAAAACGAGTACAATTGCCTTGCTCACCACCTTGGAACTCTGAAAATAAACCTGGCCAGGTTCTGAACCCATATTGGGTCTATTATTGTTTGGAGCGTTCCAAGGCTTTTATGATTATGCTCCGTGTGCGCTAATGAGCAGAAATTGATTGAAAGTTGCCTCTTGAGCAATGGCTGCCAGAGATTATGTCTCCGCAGCATTTTGAATCGGAGCTTGCGCCCTAAGCCGTGCTATTAATTACTGCTCGCGAGCCTGTGCTGAGCGAGACGTGAGTTGCACCGAATTTACAAATTTGTGGCCACTGTGCTTATATTGCTTTCATGAATGAGTAAGTGGGATGACCGTGCAACCACGCGAAATTTAACGGATTTAGCACGAAATTTGAATCCTGCACAACACGTAATTTTGGAACGAATGGATGGTTTACAGGCAGTTACTGACCGACTGGAGGGTTTTGCTGATAATGTTCAGCAGCAACTTGCCGCTGCTGGTGATCTGAATGCTGCTCGCAATCAGTTACGCCTAATCAGCTGCCCGGTTTCGGTGCTATTTCACCTGTTCTTACCACTTTCTCTGGCGCTGAGTGGAATGCACGTTTTAATGACTGGTTTAGGCAGTTCGAAACTGTTGCGCAGGCTTGTAATTGGGCAGATGATAGAAAATTGCGCACACTTCCAGTCTATTTGATCGGACCAGCCAGAGATTTCGTTGAAAGTTTGCCGCAGGCAACTAGAGCTAATTATGGTTTATTGACTCAAGCCCTGCGCGAGCATTAAATGCCTCCTCAAAATGAGCAACTGCGAACTGATGAAATGCTTTCGCGCAGACAGCACGCAAATGAATCTGTTGAGCATTATGCTTACGAACTTTTGCGCTTAGTGCGTGAGGCTAATGTACTTCCACCTGAACCTGTTGGTGTGGCTGCGGCAGTGCCTGCTGAAATGCCTGAAATCGTAGCAAAACGAATGGCTTTTCGGCTTTTTGTCAAAGGCCTGCTTCCATATATTAAAATTAGTGTTGAGGATAAAGACCCCACTGACTTTGACGAAGCTTTGCGGCTTGCAAAGCGTTTTGAGTGTCGTGTGCAGGTTGATAAACAGCATCAGGCTGCAACAATGTCACCTACAGCCAGCACACAACAATCTGCCGCTACTGTGCCTGCCGCCACAGCTCAGGCTTGCCCAACTGCCCCTACTTCTGTTGAACAGCTCGCTGCATGGCTGAATGCTGCCTTGGGTGAAGACCTATTAGAACCTTCTGCTAGGTGCGGGTTTTCTTGGCGCGGTCACCGGCCTTACCAGACACGATTTAACCGTTTTCACAACAGTTCCGGTTTCAGACAGATGGGCGATTCTGAGTTGGACCGTGTGGTTCAGGATGCAGTCCGACGTGCCCTGCACATTCAAACCAGTCGTTCTACCTGGCACGACCGTCAGAGCGGCTATCAGAGAGACGATGACCGACAAGGCAGTTTTCGCCGAGGAGATGGTCATCGCGGCAGTTTTCGCAGAGAGTATGGCCAGCGAGGCGGCTATCAGCGCCAGTACCTGGATCGAAACCAGAATCAGAGCGGTTATGGCCGTGGCAAGGGTGGCCATGGAGGCCGCGGCAGAGGCCAGAGCGGCCGAGGCCGCTATAATCAGACTTCTCACCCACTTCCGGAAGGTAGTATGAATTTTTATGCTGCCCCTGCGTCTGACCACACCGATACTACTGTAGAACCCGACCCAAACTTTGAACCAGTCAAAATGGGTGACTGTGATCCACACGTTTACTGTCTTTTTTGCAGGCAAGCGCCAATCGATATCTCCTGGAGATCAATCTCCATGTGGCCGGCCTATGGGCCCTGAAGCTAAAAGCCCCCGCCTTGATGCGAAAGACCCAGGTAGTAATGATGGTCCAACTTGTAAACACGATACTGTAAATGCAGTAAAAATTGGAGGTGGTATTGATCAGAAAGATGACTTTTTCTGTGTGAACTGTTGGGTTTTCTTCTGTGGAATCTGTGCTCACCAAGCTGGTTGGTGCTGGAAATGTGCTACAGCATCGCCTGTTTCAGCCTTGCCGGAGCAACAATCCGTCTCCTCCAATGATTGGCAGGCCGTGGTGCTGCACGCTCAGCAGATGCTAACAGAACAACTGGTCAACAGGTTGGCCAGCCATGAGTCGCGTATCAAGGCATTGGAAACCTTCAAGGCGTGCACACACACCTACAAAGTGCGCCGTGATGCGCGGCTGGACCAGCTGGACCAGCGCGTGATGGTGCTGGAGGGCACGCCACTGGATGAGGCGCCCGAGGGGATTCGAACAGTGGCGACGCCAAACAGGGTGCCGGAGGCAGTGACTCTCCACTTCCTCGCACACCTGGCTCAGGTACAGGTAAACTGACCGAAATGTTCACCTTAATGGTGATTTGTTCTCTGTTTCAGACCAGTGAGGCCTCTTTGGCTCCTGGTAGTGGTCTGTCCAGTTCAGCGACCGCTTGGTCTCAGATTTGCTCTGTTGATCAAATCCTGTACTTGATGTTATTTTTATTAGTGCTTACTCTTGTTTGGCTGCACCATAAACTCGGCTCTATGCATCAACAATGTGCACAGCTGACCGACATTACTTACAAATTACAGCACGAACACCACACCCAGTCGCAACACAACACAGAGGCTATTTCCGAGCTGAAGGATTGGTGTGCTCAAGGTTTTGAGCATGTCTCTCAACTGATTTACAACCAAGAAAACATAGCCACTATGGACCGCGCCGCCTTGGAGTTTCGTGTCACCTGCCTGGAGGACCACTTCCAGGAGGTGACAAGCATTTGGCCAGCTCTTCTGGGGCTCCGTTGCCCTATCAGTATGGTCCTCTTGTTAAGACCCCAACCAGAGCGGCCTGCTTCATGTGTAATTATGGGTGTGAGTGCTCACGGCACCACAAACTGACGTTTCCCCCTAGCCGCAAACGCATCAATCTGTTTGCTTCCACCTTTGAGGTGGATGAACCTAGTTTTGAAACGAGATTCGAGCGGCTCATGGCTCCTGTGCCAGAGCAGGCTCGGCACATGGTGCGACCATATACACAAGCTAGCGCTGGTGGTGCTCCTCTTTTCATCACCAAAGCGTGCGGTGGACCTGTTATTGTCGCCCAGGCCTCTGTTGACCCTCCGAACCACCCCACTGCACCTGACTGCTCGAAAGCTGAGGGCTGTGGTTCGGCAGAGAGTGAGCGAACGCGTACTGACAGGGAGGTCGCTTCCAGTTACTCTGAAAGCACCGGTCCTAGCTCTTCTGACTCCAGCCCAGGCCGTACACCTGCTGGTACTCTGTTTACTTTGTCGCTGGTGCTACTGATCTTCTTCGCTCTCACAGGCATGACCTGCGGTTTGGCGCCTACTGCGGCATCTGCAGGTAAGGCATACTTTCTGTGTGCAGGTAGCCGAGGTGGTCATCCAATAGCCGTTCCTGACCATGTCATGTGTGAGTTTCCAACTGTCGACAAAATCTATACTTCCACTGTCAAACTGTTTGTGCCACGAACTGTACCCATAGTCGTTCCAGCAGTCAAGTGCTACCAACGCACTCGAACTGTTTGCACCTCTACCGGATTACTTGGAACCTGGGGTGCTCATGGCATAGTTGCAGATACTGTGTCTGTTCAGTCTGTACCTCCTGATGACTGCCTAGCTGTTTGGAAATCGTTTTCCTGGCGTGGGCAGCGCCTGTATTTGATGGACAAACACTTTTATTCTACTAATCACACAGTGTTTGTTCACTATACATGGTTCAGTACCCATTGTGAATCCGCTACAAACTTTATTCTGGAAATTGGTGAACTTGCCACCATGGACGGCGATCACTTATTGAGCAATCTCGGTGATGTTGGTGGCTGTCGCTTTGCTAATCACCGCTGTGACACTCAAGATGGTATCATTGTTTGGCACACATATGGACATAATGACCGCATCTGTTCTTATGTATCAAACGGCAATTTTACTGCGCAAATTTCGCAGAACCACATTGTCATACACCAATTACAAGGTGCTTTTCTTGTTCACTCTGATGACCCACATGGTTTTAACCTGGAAGTTACTTGTCTTCCAGCTACTGCTTTTCTGACTACTAATGGTGTCGCTGTTTGGTTCTGGAGTGCCAAAGTTTCTGCAACTGTCACTCAAGCTCTCTTCGCCAATGCCACAGGGTATTACGTGTTCCAAATGGGCGATGAGACTGACCCAGTTAATGTCAAATTGAACTATTTGGCTGATCAAATTGTCGCACAATCCCTTGAAAACTTTCGAACTGTTTGGGTAGCCTTGTGCCGCCTTGCTGACAGTCAACTGCAAACAGTAAGACAGCTTTTGCGCCTTGACCCCACATTGGGGGCTCGTGCATTACTAAATCGCACTGATATCTCTGCAACCTTTGCTGGTGAAGTGCTCATGATAACACAATGCCGTAAAATCAGACCTTTGCGAATTTTCTGGGATTACAAAGTTAATGACACCTGCTATGAGTTTGTCCCTGTCTTGACTACACAAGGGTTGCTCTTTGTTTCCCCTGGCTCCTCTGACCTTGTATTTACATCACCTGTTGTTCAGTGTGACCATCACATTTCTGGAATTTTCTTTGATGGTGCTACATATCGCACAGAGCAAGGCCCAGTCCATGTTTCTATTTTTCCCAGCCAAATGGTCTGGCATGCTTCTTGGTCTGCCTTTGTTTTCAATTCACCACCTATCTTTCATAGTTCATTAGCTGGTATCACTAGCACTATTGGGTTACTACGCAGTTACTGTGGACGCATTGAACGCTTGCAAGCACAGCTTAATGGCTTAAATAATTATACATCTACCTTCAGCCTTGACCCCAGCCGTGTCAAAGATGCCTTGATTGGCTATGGTACTGGCCTTGGCCAGATCCTATCAGGTGCTGGGGAAGGTATTGAACATGTTATCACAGGCACCAGCCAAGGCGTTTCAAACCTGAGCACAGACTTGTTGTCTGGTATCTATCAGTTTATAGTGAATGGTGCAGTCATAATTCTTCTCATTGTTCTTGCCTGTGCAGCTATTTTCCTATTTATTCGTTGTGGTGGCCTCCAGTGGCTCTCACGCCACCTACGTCCTCTTTGGCCTCGTGCACAGACAGAAAGTGTCCAATTCCATGCTGCCACTACTGATACCCCAGCTACTGTGACACTTCCATTTAATCGGCATGATAATGATAATGATCCGGGTGGCTCTGCAGCACCATGCCAAGCTGAACAGTCATGTTCTACTGTAGAGGCCCCATCCCTTGTGAAGAGCGCAGAGGGTAGCAAGCAGTCCCCTCAGTCCTGCACTCAGATCGCAACTGCAGCTCCAACATGGACCTGCTGGCCGCAGCTGACTGAAAAGTCTCTTGGCTATTGTTATACACTCAATGGTGCTCCTGCCTTCGCAGATGTCTCTTTGAACACCAAAGTTGGTGCTCATGCTACCATTGGTGTTTATCTGAATAACATGCCCTTCGTAGCACTGTGGGACACAGGCTGTAATTTTACATTCTTGGCCCCGCGCACTTTCAAGCGCTTGGGACTTGAAATCCTTGGGCCGTCCAAGATTTCTGCTCGGACTATGGCTGGACAGTCGATCCAATTTATTGGCACTACGGTTGTGACTTTAGTAGTGGCATCACAAGTCTTTCTGTTGTCTGTACATTTGGCTCAGGATGGGCATTGCCCCACTGATTTAGTAATTGGCACTGACGTCATGCAGAAACTTGGTCCATTCGGCATCAACTTTGTACCTACCAATCGCACACTTTCCATTGGTGACGCAACACTGCAGTTGGGAGTTGGTTTGTCACTCCAAGGCAAGCATAATTATGCTGATCATGTACCAGTGCAAATCTGTGATTCTGTCACTATTCCGGCACGCACTGAATGCATTGTGAGAGGAAAAATGCTGACGGATGTTTTGCATAGCTCAGATCTCCTCTTTGAGCCTGCCGATGAGCGGCTCGCTGGTTTGGGTTTGTTTGGAGCGAAAGTTTTATGCACAAATGCTCAAGCATTCGTTCCGGTGCGGCTTATGAATGCTTCTCATGCACCAATTAAACTCTATGCACATCAGAGAGTCGGCCATGTTAGTCCAGTGAATGCAGTTCTTTGCTCATTTGCCAGTGCTACTAATCCAAACCAGTATTATGCTGCAACCGGTACTACCAACCGCTTCCCTGAAATGCCTTCAGGAACTTCAACAGCTGGCATCAAGTCGCCTACTGACACTGACAAACAGTTTGCACAATGTTTATCCAGAAGCTCTCTAACCGATGAGCAACATACTAATTTGTTGCAACTCTTGCATCAGCACAGCCACGTGTTTGCTACTGACGACTTTGACTTGGGTCGGACTACCACTATTTACCACCGAATTCGAACAGGGGATAGCAGACCCGTGAAATCTCGTCCATACCGTATCCCAGTGTCTAAACGACCAGTGGTTGACCAGCATGTCCAGAAAATGTTGGCCCAAGATGTCATTCAGCCCTCTATGTCTGAATGGTCATCTCCCATTGTTTTGGTAAAAAAGAAGGATGACACTGAACGATTTTGTGTTGACTATCGTGCACTCAACCTTATCCAAGAAAAAGATGTCTACCCATTACCTGACATCTGTGACCTGTTGTCTGTTCTTGGAAATGCTCTCTACTTTTCTCTCTGTGACATGCAGTCAGGTTACTGGCAAGTGCCTCTGCACCCAGACGATGTTTCAAAATCAGCTTTCGTTACTCATGATAATTTATATGAGTTCAAGGTTATGCCATTTGGCTTGTGCAATGCACCTAGTTCATTTCAACGACTGATGGACTTTGTGCTCAGTGGTCTTCGCATGGAAAGCTGTCTAATCTATATCGATGATCTGTTGGTCTTTTCGGCAACATTTGATGATCATTTACTTCATTTGGAGCAAGTGTTTCAGAGATTGCTCACTCATAATCTGAAACTCAAAATTTCCAAATGCTCTTTTTGTTGTGACTCTGTTAACTATTTGGGTCATATTGTGAGCCGAGAAGGGTTGAAACCAGACCCCGAAAAACTCTCTGCAATCAAAAAGTTGCCTCTACCAACAACCATGAACCAACTGCGTCGCTATCTTGGCTTGTTTTCATATTATCGCAAATTTGTCTCTAACTTTGCCCAGATCGCCAAGCCTCTCACTGCTCATTTGAAGAAGGACCAGGCCATGTCTGGTACTTTGTCTCAGCATTGGACAGCTGACGATACAGACGCATTTGAGCAACTGCGCACTGCTTTGCTTACCGCACCAGTGCTTGCTTTTCCTGATTTTCGGCAACCATGGATTCTAAGGACTGATGCTAGTTTTGATGGTCTTGGTGCCGTGTTAAGTCAGATCAGTCAGAATAATGGAATGGAACATCCGGTTTCGTACTGGAGCCGTGTACTGACCAAATCTGAGGCCAACTATCCCATAATTCATCTTGAAGCGTTAGCTATTTGTGAGGCTATAAAGGCTTTTAAAGGTTTTGTGTATGGACACCAAATCACTGTCTACACTGACCATGCGCCACTGCGTGCTCTGATGACTCGCAAAGATTTGGATGGCCGTTTGGCAACTTACCAGGTTAAGCTACAGGCCTATGATATTCAAATTTTGTATCAGAGTGGAAAAACGAACGTTGTGGCTGACACTTTGTCCCGGTCCTGTTGTGCGGCACAAGCTGAGGCTACTAATGAGCAGGACAGCTTAACTTTACCATCTGATGCCATCCTGCATCATCAACGTGCTGATCCTGCCCTACACTCTCTTCTTGAGTATTTGGGCAGTGGAACTTTACCCACTGATAGAAAGCTATGTCGTCAAATTCAATTTCGAGCTACCAAGTTCTACTTGCAGCCTGGCATCCTGCACCATATTTTTCCAGCTCGCTATCAACATGCACACCATGCACGGCCGGGTGCTGTGGTAATTCCTGCAAAATTGCGAGCCTCTGTCATGCATGCATGCCATGACAATGTGGTGTCTGGTCACCTTGGCTACTCTAAAACTTTGGCGAAAGTCCGCTCTCGATTTTGGTGGCCTGGTATGCGAAAAGATGTACTGTATTGGGTGAGATCTTGTGCTATCTGTGCTCGTCGGAAAGATCCACCAACCACAACACGTGCTCCCATGATCCCGATTCCTGTCGCCAGTCCAATGGATCGCGTTGCTGTGGATCTCCTTGGTCCACTGCCAATGACTGAACATGGTAACAATTGGCCTGAGTGTTTTGCACTGTCTGATATGAAAGCTGAAACAGTAGCCCGAGTGTTCGTCACTGAAATCATCTGCCGACTGGGGGCACCACGCTTTCTCTTGAGTGATCGAGGATCTCAGTTTACCTCCGATCTGTTAGCACAGGTCAACACACTTTTTGGGGTACAACACTCCTTTACCACTGCCTACCACCCTATGTGTGATGGCAAATGTGAACGGTTCAACCGTACCTTGCTTAATATGCTATCTTCTTTTGTTAATCGCAATCAAACTGATTGGGACCTATACCTGCCTTTGGTCCTTTTAGCATATTGTACAAGCATACATGCTTCTACCGCTGACACCCCATTTTTCCTTCTTTATGGGCGTGACTGTGTTCTGCCTTTTGAAACCTGTCTAACAGCTCCTGCCAGGTGCTATGTCGATGTGCCAAGCTATCGTGACTCCCTAGTGTGGCATCTTCGGGATGCCTGGGAGATTGCTCAGTTGCATATTGCAGATGCTCAGGAGTGACAGAAAGATTATTATGACCGAAAAATGCACTTGCCTGACTTTGACATGGGTTCTGTTGTTTGGTTACATGTTCCTACTGTGCCAGTGGGACACACAGCAAAACTCGCACAACAATGGAGGGGTCCCTACCGCATTGTTGACTTACGAGGACCTGATGCACTTCTGGCGCATTTGCATGACCCCAAGGCTAAGCCGTTCTTAGTTCACCAGAATCGGCTCACGCTGTGTTTAGGCGATCGAGTCTCTTCATTGCCACTTGAACCAGGTGTTCCAACCACTACAGATGTCTCCTCCTCGGTCTCTCCTACAGCCGTTCCCAGTTCCTCAACGACCCTCAAACCTGATGGATCCATGGTTCCGTTGCCCAGTGATGATCCGAAGTCAACTGCTGATGCAAGACCATACAACCTCAGACCTCGTCCACATCGAAATGCAATGGACACCAGGAGGACCTTGTGAATCTAATATTCTTCTGTGTTAATTAGTTGTTCTACTTATATTATGTGTTTCTTTTTCTTATATTCATTTATTTGGAACTCTGCAGCATCCGATAAGGACCTGCTAGGATGATTTTCTATGTATAGATCTGGGGGCCAGATCTCTTTTATGAGGGTGCATGTGTAGCGTATATTTGTTGGTGTGTATAGACTGTTGTACTACAGCTGTCTTCGCTCTACTTCTTGCATGCTCTAATGGCGGCTCCAGCCAGCCCACTGACCTCTTCTTTCTCTGTCTCCCTCTAAAAGCCTTCACAGGTGTTTCTCATCTTTGGCCTTTAAAAGGGCCACGCTGCCCTCTTTCGCTAGAGTCTGGCTTGTATGTAGCGCTCTGCGCGGCATAAACAATCTACTGAATCGGAGTGCTACAGTACGGCCTGAAACATACGAATGTACACACTGCATTATTCTGCTGGGCCCTCTAGGGGCACCAGCAGTTTCACCGGCCGTAGCAGCTCTTTGCCGCTTGGCGTCTTTATGTATGCTGCTCTACATACACCGTCGGTACCGAGCCATAGCGAGTGATTTGGGCCAAGCCCCACTGTCCCCGGGGGTGTTCTCTTTTAGCAATACGACTGTACCCACTACCGGTTCTAAGTGGCTAGCCCCTCGCTGCAATTTCGCTGCGTTTCTGGAATGCGTCTCTCTCAAATTGGCTAAGTATTGCATGCGCCAAATTTGCCAATAGTAATTTAAGGCTTTTTGAGAGGTGCGCCAATAGTCTAAAAACCTCTGAGCCCCTTTTTGCTTAGGCGGTAAATAATCTGGGTCCTCCTGGTCAGTTTCCAAAACTGGGAGGGCTCCTGGCTGCACGCCTAGCAGGTGATTTGGCGTCAAAACTTGGTCAACGCGGCTGTCGACAGAGGCGAGTGGGCGCTTGTTCAGAACTA